>KZ308115.1:489617-580227 GCA_000376725.2 Ladona fulva | reverse complement strand
ATATATACTATATTTATTCCTAAATTAAACCCTAGAGCCAAGGTCCTTTCGCACGTAAGCCCTCACCGTGAATCGAACCCGAACCACTTTCACCCAAATGGAACGCGTTACCCACATGACTATTAAGAGATCCAAAATTTTATATTTAATAAGAGTAAATCTTAGTTTTATTTTCTTTTACTATTGCGGAGAAATTCGACGTGTCTTTTAATCATTTTCACTGCATTTATCACCGTACTTCGATGTTATTAATTTTACTAATGTTTAGTACGCAGTCATTCCATCCTTTTACGAGTTGGAGGAAATGTCGGATTCTTTTTGAGTCCGTGATTGAATTCTATGCTACTGCTGACTTCCATAGATCTTATTTCCTTCGCATTTGATTCGGCACTACGATTACAGCGAAGCAAGGGGAGATAAAGGGGAAAGCCAATGGCGGATATTAACTTGGTCATAAAAGTCATGACTAATTCAGAATATAAAATGGATGTTTCCAGAAGAGTAGTTGTAAATAATAACTGAAATCCTTTTGCTTCAGCGGACACACATTGAAAATTCGATTCTATTCGACTCAACGCATGACTCATGTTATTCCTAAGCCAATTGATACGATAAATACGATTACGTATGGGTTGTAAAAAAACGACAGATGAGAATACGTAAGCTTTAGAAAACCTTTTAAAAAGTAAATTCTAGAGGTATCGTCGACTATCTTAGTCATAATTCAATACCCGGCTAGTTTGGGAGAAAGTAGAATTACGCGCATTGAATTTGAATAGGATGTGAAACATTAGCTTGCTAGACATACCAAGAAAACAACAATAAAAACTGAGCAAAGTTAATGGAACTAATGAATTGCTAATAAAGGTGTTTCTTCACCAGGAAATATCCACGCGAGAATAAATGCCAAATTCACAGCAAAATACATGATAATTCTTAAAATTCACAGACATTGGTGATGTTTTGTGGAAATACTCCTTTTTTGATGGAAAAAGTCTGACTTTCTTCACAAAATTGTAATGCAGACGGGACCAGGTTTCAGCGAATGATCGACATCATCAGGCATGTATTAAAATCCTGTGGAAAAAGAACAAAGTGTCTTTTCCTTCAAACATAATAAAGCTTGTTTTACGTAACAAAATTAACTCCAATAGCTTATATTGCGGTTAAATGATAGGAAATCTTCTTCAGGGAGGAAATACATGACCAAGAATCTCGAAAAAATAGCACATTACTTCCATACATCTACATCGTAACAGCGTCTTCCGAGAGGGAAACACCGGAATCTCCTTTTTCCTTCCGAGAAACCTTCCAGAATGAGTCCACTAAGAGGAAAACGGAGGAGACTGGTGGGATCCGATGCACGAGGGGAGAGCAGGGGCTGAAAGGGGGTGTGACGAGGGTGTAGAATGGCCGGTAGTGATGATGATGGGGTGGAAGCGGTAGGATGCAAGGGGGAGGCTGCACGAAGAGGGGGGTCCCTGCCATAAAGGAAGAGGGAGTGCGCGGGAGGGGTGGTCCCAGTCGGAATGAACATATCTTCCACGTGGTTGCACATCCCCATCTAAACAAGTAATTGTGTTAGCGGTAAATTTCATCACAGTCCAACGGTGACCGTGTGATAGGAGGGGGTTGAAGAGAAGGGGCAGAGGGAGTTGAGGATGGGATGTGGAGGGAGCGGATTTTCCCCGCTCCCCTGTCGTTAACGCGGCCGACTGCATCTGACTGGAATACGGATGCAGAACGTAATCCGGAATGCTTCGAAAAAAATATTATCGCGAAGGACAGGCCTCGATATTTTTCCGAAATAATGCGGCGAATTGGTCCATTATCGCGGGAAAAGCGGGAGAGAAGAGCGCTTCGGATTCCGGCGTTTTGCATCGGCGTCCTCGAATTCTTTTCTGGAGAAATGAGAGGGATTTCGCAGTATAGGACGAGCTGAATGGTATAATAGTTGGCAATGAGCGAAATCGTTTCCATTTTTTTATGGAATGCAACAAAATGTAGCCTTTTTTCGCTGAAATGTAAGATGGCAAAACGATTTCTCAGGCACAATGGTGGGCCAGTATAGATCATAAATTGCGACTTGATGAATTATAGAGATTTATTTTCTTTTCCTGAGAATTATGATGCACCGCTGTAGAAGACCGTGCCTAGTTATTTGTGTAAGAAAGCAAATTGTTTTCTCTACACGTATGAGTGAATAGGAAATGCCCCTTGAGATAGAGGTTGAAATATCTCAGTCTTAAGGGATGCACTCTGAATCGCTGCTACGTAGCCTTGAAGAATTCTTACCTCCTAAGAATAAATTACAATGTATTCGTGATTGCATAAAAAGCCAAATTTATGCAGATTATCAATCATTAAATATTTACCAAACTCAAGCTATTTAATCCTATTAAACTAGCATTGTTGGTCTACCATGGATATATATAATAAAACTCTGGCTGATTCTGAAAATAATCTGAAAATTTAATTTACTTGTCTTCGTAAGAGGTAGCCTTAAATGAGCAATTTTCCACTGCTCTTTTATTCTGACGGAAAATAATCGCGATGAATATTTTACTCTCGTGTGCATTTCCCATTTCCTTTTTTAGTTTTCGTGGGGTTCATATTTAACGTATTAAACTGCTAGTTAAACATTTATATTAATTACTATAAGTATGATAATAATTACTTAATATTTAATGAGCTGACTGAAAACTGAAATTGTTTAGACAATTACTTCAAGAAGTTTCAACGTGATCGTGAAGATAGAGAATAAACAAATAATTATGCGTAGCCTTTTTTATTTATCTCATAAAATGTATTTCAATCTTTATACTATGAACAATTTAACAATTTATATAGAAAAATACGATTTCATAATTCGTTTAACATAATATTTCACCCGTGATTTGAAATCGACCAATACTATTGCAAAACCACACCAATAAAAAGTATGTCGATAAAGGAGACATACGAAATTGTTTGAATATACATCGCTGTATGTAGTAGTGGCATTGCCAATTTTATAGTGATTAACACGCGGTCTTAGGGGTCGCAGGAGTCGTTCGCTTTGAGTAATAGTAGTGCTAATTATAAAAGTGTCTCGACAGCTAAGGTCATTTCGCACGTAAGCCCCACCGGGAATCGAACCCGGAACTGCTTTCACCGAAGCCGGACGCGTTACCCACATGTCTTTCAGGAGGCCTCTATGTTTGAGAAAACTATATAGAAGACAATAAGTAACCCGGAATAATTTACAAAATTTACTATCACCCAACTCTAGTTGAGGGTAAACATTGCTTTCAATATTTTCATCAGTTTATCATCGACCCTGAACAACCAAAACAGTTTTCGGTTTTTTCGGTTCCCCATTTTAAGAGCTCTAAAATATTGGTGCGCGAGGAGAGAATTTTTCACGACTTTCATCAGCTTAAAAGCCTCGGAAATCCCAAACATAAACAACTCAGACTCATCTGCTTCATTTCAGTTCCGGAGGAAGGAACAAGGGGAAAAACGAAAATGGAAAGGAGATTGAAAACGTATGTTCCCGAAAAACACGTTATCTAAAACATAGATTGGGATCTCAACGGTCCGCTGTTCTATTTCCCCTCCGCCCTGCAACATTCCATGGGAAAAAGGCGATGTGTGTGTGAGACGCCTTAAGCTCCGTCCCGCCCTCATATAGCTCAGTACCTTGACATAAATGCCCTCCGACCGCCACCCTTGACATTCCGCCGCCGAACTTATACAGGAGTAGAAAAGGAAGAGAGATAATTAAGGCCACGCCCTGAAGACCAGATATCGGAACAATACACCTACGGCTGACCCAACTATACGTTTTACTTCTTTTTTCATCGAAATTATTTACTAGTAAAAAACAGATAATTTCACAATGAAAAACAAAAACACCCACCATGGGTATGAAGTCCAAATCGGACATTTCTGATCAGGGAATGTTTCTATGTGTGTGTATATATATTTTCCCTATAGGGCTTATATAAAAAGGGGTTATATAAAAATCAAGTGCCAGATCAGCGAAACAATCTTCATCATCACCAATCATCAAAAATCAACAGCCGACCCCATAAGTAATAAAATTTTTGGCTAAGAAGGAGAAAAAATAATAAAAGAACTTGTATAATTGAATTAAGCTCCTCATAAACGAATAAAGCAGTTAATTACGCATAACAACCATCATTGTGAGCTACTCGATGAAATTATTAAACTGACGAACTTGGAGAGCAGAATGACTACTCGCCTGACAGTTTTACTGTCAATTCACGCTTATCTCAGGGCAATCACCAATTTCATGCAGTATGAGATGCAATGTATGAAACCATAGACAAAATTTGCGGGGAATAAATATAAATTTGGATTTGGACAAGAAAAACACCTCAACCGTAAAATTCAACTTCATAAAACACGAAGATGCAGAAGTATACATTAAGTTAGAAGAGAAGAATCAATACCGACCGGTTTCTTTAATATAGCTTATACTAAAATACGTTAATTTTTCGCAACTAAACACGTACTCATTAATTTCCGAGCAAGTAAAAAGCGTAAAGTATAACTGCGAAAATTCTACAACCCTACACGATCCCTCTTCAAAGACTTGAGCATTTTGTCGCCCGAAAACTTTCCCATTGTTAGAGCCCTAAAACGTGCGCGCAAACAGAGATTTCATGCACGTGTTGCGATCAACACTGTCCACCCTGGTGACAAGCCATGCACAATAATCACCGGACTATCGAGGGAAGCTTAAGGCGTAGCGGAAGGATTATTCTGTTCTTAACAAGGCGCCTGCAACACTTCTGATAAGTGGATGAAACTGAACATTAGTTGGGCAAAATACGCTATTAATTCCTCTGACTCTTATCGCCATTCAGATTCCTGCTTTCGGAACATAACTGTACCTACGCTATCTTTGAATCTTTTAAAACTGACTAGCATGCAGCTGAATTTAAAAGCATGTTATCGAGATTGTCTGTCACTGATAATAAATATAGTGCCGTATAGCTGCTTGCATTTCTATTGGATAGGAGGCTAGTTTTATCTTTGTATATATGAGTGAATATTTGAGAAAAGTAAATAAGAAATATCACATAGTATTTCAAGTCATCTGCTTCATGAAGTAGCAATCGAATATTCGTATTTCCTCATTATATGTCTAACAATCTCAGGAATTGCTACGCAAAGCTTTTAACAATGAATGCAATATACCACTCATTTCCATTTTTCTGGGTAGTTCTCTAATAGGTTTACACTAAAAATGAAGATGATGAGTGATACACATCTATTCTGAATACGCAATCTTTTGTGTTTTAAAGATCACAAACCCAACTTCAAGGGATCAAACAATTTTAATACAAGATTATCGCAATTGAAACGACTACGGCTTTATAAACTGTAAAGCTTATCTCGCTATATTTAAGGAATATGTTTTTATTCGTTCATCTTTATTACCTTTTCATTCTTATTATCTTTTCTAAAAGAACAAGAGGTACGTTTTGTGTAAAACGAAAGTAGAAAAACGTCCCCAACAGTACAGAATATGCATATTATACTGATCATCGCAGCGGCGCATGACACAGTGGTTGTAATATTACTTAGCAAAGCTAATGAATTACTATTATGGTGCTTAAATTTTGAATTATGGTATTACCGCAATTATGGCATTTAAGGCAAAATAATAGAGAAAAGGGTCATAGTTGGTAACACTACCCGATTCATAAGGAAAGATGTAAAACCATCTAATATTCATCAAAGGTTATTATGTAATAGTATACTNATATATATTAATCTATAAAAATATGTAATAATAGTTACTATGTAATAGTACAATATTGCGGTCGAATATATGGTTTCTAAACGGAGTAATTCTACCAAAGAGCTCAGAACGAGTCGAGGAATGTTTGTTTCAATGAAGAAGCCAATAAAGCTACCCTAGAGTGGGTCTATCAGCATCCTCGATAAATACAGAGTCCACCGAAAAGATTTAAAGTAAGGCTGTATAAAATTTTAGATATCAGTACAATTGATTTGTATTCCTTCCTGTGTAAATATCAAACTAAAATGTAAATTGGAACACTCCTCGCATAAACGGAAAACTTTTAATATTTTCCGCCAACTATTAATCTTTCGCCAGTTGTAAAATCAGATGTATTACATATATTTAAATATGGCAAACAACGACACTGTTTTGTTACAGATTATTACGTAGTGACTGCTACTGTGAACATGATTTCCAAAAAAAAAGAGGGATGAAGTGAAAAACAAAACCAGAATCAAGACTCAGAGGTAACGTTGAAAGGGACAACCAGAGTGGCAAAACAGAAAAAGGGCATATTCGGCGACAAAACTCATCGCCGCCCCGAAACGAAAAACAGGCAAACCCATACCATTAGCTCGGACACACTATTAGAGAAAGTCGAGGACGCTAAAATATGGGCGTCAAAAGGCTTCCAGCGACAATGATTTAACACAGTGGAAACACGGCGGTGCGTCCTCGCAGACTGCGACGCTTCCCGATGCATCCACGCGAACGGAACGAATCGGCAATCGATCCTCGGACGGGGCAAAAATCCCTCGAAAGCGAAGAGTGAAAAAGGCAGTTCGAAACATGTCTAAGGACTTGACGGGGAAGAGGTGGCGACTTGATCGAATCAACCCGTTTAGAAAAAAGAGTGAGCGAGAAAGGAAAGGTGCCGCGAGGCGTAATTGCCTCAATCGCACGCTGATTATTTTGCACGAAACATTCGCGTTCCCGCCTCTTCTTGTGCCCCTCACACGTTCCCTACTCTCTCCCCCAAAGGGAAGGGATGTGTTCCCATGGCAACAGATTCCAACGCGCCAGTTTGCAAACAAAGTGCCATCGAAGTGAGGGGAGCCGTAGGGAGGGAAAAAGTTTGGAGGGAAGATGAAGGGGAAGCAAATGGAGGAGAAAGGACGGTGCGGGTGGAAGAGAGAAGGAGAACAGAGGAAGAGAGAGACAAAGAATGAGAGAGAAGAGGCGTTTAGATATAGATTAGCTGGAGAGAGGAAGGAAGGAAATCTTAGATGAAGAAGCGTGAGCAGTTGGAGGAGAGAGAGAGAAGTTCTTTGTAAGTCATGGAGGATTAAAGAGAAGAAACAAATACACGAATAGAATAAATAGCTAAAAATAGAAAAATCAAAATAAAAGATATATAATAATAACATTATTTCTTTTTTTCTCGAAGTAAAGCTCTTGAGAGCGACAATATGGGCAAAAAGGAAAAGAAGCTGAAAGCAAAAGAGGTTTTTCTATTGTGTAGTAAGATGGCGTAAAACGATCGCTTAATCTCGCTTCATAGATTAAAGCGTAAATTAAGATAAGATTAGTAAGTGTAGAAATACTGGGAATCGATGAAGGAAAGAGGTACGGAAATAATAACATCTATTTATGCACGGGAATGATAAAAATATGACGCCTATTCTATGGAAAAATCATGGAACCTATTCTTATAAGATGAGGTCAAAATGGCGAAAATTTCGCATTTATCCAGATTGAAAGGTGTGAGGCATTATATAGAGTATGAAACTAAACACAAAGCAGAAATACGATCCAGAGGTGGAGAGGAATAAAAGTGAAACCATTGCGAATAGCATGAGGTTAAGTTGCATCTCCTACTTTATTAAAAACTAGAATTAATGAAAGAATAGAGGAAGCCTTAGAAGGATATGAAGGAGGAAATGGAAAAGGTGAGTGAAAATAGATAAGAAAATGGAAGTATTGGAAGAGAAAGATTTAAGTTTAGATATAGACGGACAGGAAAGGAGAGGTAGAGAAGGAAGGGAAGATTTACAGACAGTTAGGGAGGGAACTTTTATAGATAAAGCGAAAGAGAAAGAGAGAGGCAGGGAAGGCATAAAAATGGAGGGAGTTTTGGAAGAGAAGGGAGGGATCAAGGAGGGGTTTGCGAGGGAGAGGTTGGATTGACAGGAGGGGCGTTGCCATGACTACGAGGGAGAGGGTTGGTTTTCTCCTGCTGCCGATGGAGCATGGAGAGAATCTCCACCTCCGAGTTCATTCCCTCTCCCTCACACAAACTCCCAATTTTACGCGGGGGAGGCGGCGAGGTAGGGGGCGTTGGGGGAAGCCGCTGTTCGGAAAGATGGAGGAAAAGAAGAGATGGATGGATGCGATGGAATTCTCCGCTGAAATAGTCTTTTCGATCTGACGAAGATTTCGATCCAACCATGGGCGACCGTTCTGAGGAAACAAATTCGAAAAGAGAACGTTCGCCGAAATTCGGATCGCGTTACACGTTTAACTGAGCTAACCACTCTGTTATGATTTTAAATCGATTTAATATAAATGTATAAGCAACATTCAGAGATATATTCTCCGTATTCGTTTTTAGATTGAATATTTTACGCTGATAGATAAATCCATACACCGGAAAATCTAATTTTTTTGTTTGATACTTTTTTCCATAATTTTAATACAAAACAACTATGGTTTGAGTTGCTCCACACTAACGTCATGCTGTTATTTTAAAAGTATAAACAATTTTATTTCTCCGTGCGTAAAATCTTTGATTTGATTTAAACGCGTATTACGTCCAACCACCATTTTCAGGTTTAGTTGAAGTCTAAGAAAGAGAAAACAATGTGAACTCTTATCAATAAAACGTAGAGGGCAGTAGAATCAATTATAGTTCAAGTGACACAAAAGTGGTTAATTCAAAAAATATAGCGGATCACTTGGTAAATTAGAATCACTTCATTGGATTAAAGGGAATCAATTTTCATCTGAAAGGATGCGTCCAGAGGAAAACCTGACGTTAATAGCAAGGGAAGTGTGGGGGAAAAGCGGGCTTTAAAGACGTGAAAAATAGTTTTGAAGGCGTGAGGGGAGATTTCATGCAATTAATTACTCAAAGATCTATTTCGTTATGTGCTAAAAACTCGAATTCTAAATCTCTATAGCGAAGCGAGGAAGTAATTAGTGGTAATAGTATAATATGCAAGAGATGAATGAAAAAACGCAGTCAGGACTATCAGAAATATAAGTTACGGCTTAAATTGGATGCAGTTCAATAAGTTGGTACGATGCTTTGTAGATATGAAACTGAGTGGATATTTATAGATTTGCCACATTGCTAAACACAAGCCATCAGTCAGAGGTACCTGATTTTTAATTTCCAGAAGTAAGGAATCGTATTAATCTACTAGCCATTAAAGTTTGTGTTCACTTAACAAAATTTATCGTTTCAAGCTAGGTAAGTACTCTCCCGCAACAAAGGTTTTCGCGCACCGGAATTAGAATTATTTTGGTCTCACGATTACATTTATCTCGAACGTTCACCACACACTATATGCAACTCAATGACTTTGACCGTGTACTAGAGTTGTGAAATATAAGCAAGTAAAACAGTATATGTAAGCTAAAAGAATAAACCGGTGCCTTAACTTAATGATACTCTATCTTAAACCATGTTTACAATATTTTATTTAGCTACTAAACATTCACTACTAACGACAGAAGACTTTTAAATAAAGCAACCAAGTGACTCAAGTTATGACACTATATCACACCCTGAGGCGCAATATTTCATAGCGCCTGATGATTAGGCTTGGCCTCTAAACGGTACGACGATAAGTGTTTGCAAGCTTATCTTGAGATTTAGTAAATAATAAAGTGCTGAGTTTGAATTACTTCGTGAGGTTTAGCGCGAGGAGTGAATAGCGTTTAGTCTATATAATTATTAGCGACCAACTCAATAGAATAAAGGTTCACCCTTCAGTTTCACAGAAATGTCATCATCAAAACTAAACCTTCCTTATTTACCCTAATGCGCGGGATCAGGCAGCGCTAAATCTTCTCAAGGAGCAGTTTAAGTCACTCCGCAACTCCTCGCGAGCACAAATAAAACGAGGGAATGACGACGGAGAGCTTCGGTCACGAAAACGCATTCCACTTTTCATACAACGAGAGCTACCTCGAGAGAGTAAGGAAAAAGGCGCGCCCGGGGAACGAAGAGGGAACTCCTGAATGGAAAGGACGGAGGGTTGGAAGACGTAGAATAAAAAAAGAGATCCTTCCGCCTGTAAAGCGCGCCAATGGATGAGAAGAGGCCACGACGTGAGAGTGGTAGTAGTGACGGAGGACGGGGAGTCTAATTAAGGAGAAGGGGTTAGGCGTTTTCAATGCTTCATTTCAGAGACACTCTAGGCCGAAAAGCCGTGTGCTCCACCCCCAGGTGGCGAACACTCGGAAGTAAGTAGGAAGGGGAGGCGGTGGACGAGAAAACGCCAAAAAACGAGCTGAAAAGGGGATGGCAAAATGTGAAAAAGATTAAAATGAAGAAATGCGCGCTCCTGAGATTAGGAAGTAGAAAATTGATGAATGTGCCTAGAGATAAGTTTTAGAGAGTTCCTCGGAAAATAATGTAGGATGTTAGGTGGTTTTTGTTTGACATGCTATTTTTATAATTCTTTTTATTGCTTTAGTGAATTAGTTTTAGTGAATTATTGTTAAAGTACTGCGCGAGTGATTTTTGTAGTTTCCTACACATCTTTTTTTTAGTTTTACTATCAGTAGGTTTGCGCAGATTTTTCACACTCCTTTCTCTGTGGATGTTTTCCTGCTGTGGAGATATTTAATCCTAAGTTACTACTTAGGTATTTTACATCAACAAATTCTTCTAAGTTCTCCTCTCTATTTCTAGTTACAAATTTATTCGTTTTTATTAATGATATTGACGACAGGTTAGATGGAAGAAGAGACTTTAGTCTCAATCTCGCCTTAATAAAGAACTTAAAGACCCTAAATGTAAGGCTCATATGTATACGTAATATCATGTGATTTAATGACATATTGGCAGCCTGAATGAAAGAGATTTAGCCAATGATTCTTACATAACCGATTCCTGTGAAATTAATTTTTAAATGACCGATTTTCTGTTATTATTAACGCTCTCTATGATGACGGTGTCATAGCCAAGGTTCTTTCTCTTTCAATTTCTGTGTTATTAGAATACGTTAAATGTTGTTGGTGACTTCCTAGTTCTAATAAGTTGATTCTTTCTCTCTTTATTTTATATTCTTATTCCCATTTCTTATGGGATTATGATTTTTGATGAATGATGAAGATGAATTTGATTTTGGCTGGGATATCAGGCTGGATGCCCTTCCTTCCGCCAACCATGATAGGAAAAATCGGGCACACACGCAACCATTCCCTAATCAGAAAAGAGTGATCAGCCGGGATTCGAACCCGGTACCTTGGGTTTGGAGCGCTAGCACGCTAACCTTTCCGCCACCGCGGCCGGGCTTTGCTTCAATAGGTTGATCAATTAATAATAAAAAGTAAAAAGACATTTCTCGATTCAATACAACTTATCCCAAATCTTCGAATCAGAATGTAACGAACTAAAATCTCGAAACATTTTAAAGTTTTTCTTCACTAACTATTTAATAAACTGAGCTCCCGTTTAACACACGTGTTAGAGCATCGGCCTTTGATGGAAGCGGGTCCATGTTTGATCCCTGAGGGAGCCCGATGTTTCCTGAGTTGGATAAAATCAACCTTCACCTGAATGGATGCGTTAACTGAAAAATCACAAGTTAACAATGTAACGCTTCATTTACTGTTGCCAGAAAGGATATCCGGCCGTAAAGCTATCGCAAACTTTAGTTCAAACAAAAGCGAAATCTGCATCCGTCTTAAGATTTTGTTTTTATTGAAAGAAACAGTATCATCAGACACAGTGAATTAGTATCTATAGATACCAACAGAATTATTTAATTGTACTATTGCAAACAGAAGTTGGTCATAATCACCAATAACCATTTTAAGACTCTGGAAGAACGATCACTTACTATAGTAAAGTATTACAAAGCTAAGTAAGCGATGAGCCAAGCAAAAAATGAGAACAGAAAACTTAAAATTAACCTAGCAAAAGAGTAAACAAGTTTGGAACGGAAAAGTGGAAGCCGAATGAAAAATACTTTCTTCTATCTCATTTGTCTATTATCTAACTTAACTGGGCAACTCCAATGAGCGAAAGTGATTTCGTTGAAAGTTTCGATCAACCTCCCAACTTATTCTCTCCAGGAAGCTCTCATAGCTGTAGATAATAAAGTGGAAAACGCGGTGAAAGATGCTCAGAAAATCCTTCTCTTCCCATTCCAGGATCTGCGCGCGCGTCTTGTGCATCTTACTGCAAACACCCCTCCAACTCCCCTTTAATCCCTCTGCGCTCCACATATCTCATTAACCGCCTCTCCAAACAATAGGCGGATTTCAAAGGTACTTCCACTTTCAGTGAGTTTTACGAGAAATTAATTCTTTAAGTGTTGTTTTTATGAAGCGATCAAACTTTCTTTATAGAGCGATGTTTCAAAGTGGCTGGTTAGCTGCATAGAAGTAAAAATATTGTTTTGGTTCATGTTTTCAAAGTAAACATTCCGTTTTTTTGGAAACAATTCCGATATTTGGCCTTTACAGTCGGCAGAAAATCCTCTTCTATAAGATGGAACATATTTCATCTTCATACTATCGTTATGCCGTTCACGTAAATGCCTGTACTGTTGGATTGTTTATAGA
Source organism: Ladona fulva (assembly GCA_000376725.2). Taxonomy (NCBI): domain Eukaryota; kingdom Metazoa; phylum Arthropoda; class Insecta; order Odonata; family Libellulidae; genus Ladona; species Ladona fulva. Next base: position 567,668 of record KZ308115.1, on the reverse strand, counting down.
AATGAACAAAATGTGATATACCATAAATATTCTTGTAATGATTCACGCTTGAAAACGAATTTTACTAAATTTTTTCAGCCGAGAAAAAAAAACCGAAACGTTCATTGAAAAAGGAAAGTGATATACAATAATCACGAACGTTTACAGTCTCGCATATAAGGGAAATAGATTTAAATTTTATAAGTTATTACCCGTTGCTGTTTGTTCTCATTAGTCTACTTTTATCCAATGATTAGGTACTACTGAGCATCATAAACAACCTGTAGCCAATATACAAAATGCATATCATAAATCATTTGCTATATTTTATTCCAATAAAAATATTCTTACGATGTTTACAACGGCTGTCAGCTAAAATCCCTTTAAACATCGAAATAATTTGTAGATTAAGTAAAATCTTGCGCCCAAAGCATGCATTTCTTTAATCATTTTTCTAGATTAGACCACGAAAGAGTTGAATATGTTATGACACACTCCTCTGTTAAAAGTTATTAAATACATTCTCAAGTAAAACAGATTCGGAAGAGAGACAACCATTTGCAACCAATCGAGTCGGATTCAGTTCTTTATGATACATCTCAATAGCTCCCTTCCTTATATGTTCGATAGTGTTTTCCTACTTGGGAATAAATATTGAAGCCTACGATTCATCTGTCGTAGACGAATATAGCATCCGAAATGGAAACCGAATACGTGGGTGAAACTCCAGAGCTCAGCCCATTTAAAAATACCAACCGGATTACTTCTGCCCTCCTTCTTCACTCCATTCCTTTCCCAAAAAACACCCCTTTTGCATGCTGCGACTGCGTTTTCATTTCGGACGGGAAACAATTGGACGAATGCCTCCGTAAAAGGAGAGGAAAGATGATGGAGGAGAGAGAGGCAGATATTGCTGCAATGGAGCGAGGAAAGAGTGGGAAAGGGAAGTGATGGAAGCGATGAAGTGCGCATGTCACACGACGCCAGGCCAATTCTTGCACCCCCACCAATCCCCTCCTCAAACCCACCCACGCATCCCCTACCGCCATCCGGGAGCATTGATTGGAGGCACCATGGCGCAAAAACCTCCTCCCAACGCACCCCCACCCACGCTCCTTCCCACGAATTAAAAAAGAAATCTTTTTTCCTAGAGGGCGCCCCCCAGTGAAAGAAGAGAGTGAGATTGCGATCCGGAGAGAAGTTAAAATAGACTTGGGATAGGTATGGGAGAGGCGAAAGGTAAATCGTCAATAAAGGGTAACCGTGTGAGGTAACATCCCGTCATAAAGAATTCCGTCACGGCGAAGTTGCCTCCGAGATGAAAATCATTTCGGCCGCCCCGAAAACTTCTGCGTGGGGTATTTTTACTTAGCGGAGCAAACGCTGGGATGATAAACTATCGGTAAAGTGAGCTGATCACAAAATCGCGCAGAAGTCCTTTTCAATGGAAGGTTTTTTACGGACGCAGTAAAGCTCTATCGATGTGAGAATATTATTCCGCGTCAAATGGATTTCTTTATCGTGGTATGACTCAAAGAGCCAACTATGATGGGATGGTCTTCCTAAAGAGGAATTTTACTGCATGATATATTTTCTTTTTGTTGAGTTTAAAGATAAAGCTCGCGTAGTATTTTTACTTGCAGAATTTATTATTTTTTCTTACGATGACACGATTGTTCAGAATTCTATTTTTTTGAAGAATTGCTGTCTTAATTTACGCGGAGACTCTATACCTCTCGTGATGTACAACATCCTTAATAATTCAAGATTATAGAGACCTTCCTCGAATAATGTTTCTATACTTATCGAAATGATGGAATGGAATTGTTACAGATAAGTTGCAGGTTACGTTTAAACATATGTTTCACGTACATTCGTTTTCTGCAACATTCATAGTTTAAATATTAATGAAACTTTCGAAATTATCCTTCATCGGAAATACATATCTCTCTCGGAGTCTCTCTTCTCTAATGCCTTAAAGTCAAATAAATTTCAATTTTTCAAAGTATTACGCATTATTTTATTGATAAATAAATATTGTAGCTTTTAAATTAAGGATAGAGTGATATTCTCCCGTACTAACCAACTTATGAGTGATTTTCGCGAAAGCCCACGTTAAAAATCATGCAGTAAATATCGAAAAGTAATCACATCTTCCATCATACCCTTAAGATCCCTCCCACAACCATTTTTTTCTACTCCAACGATAACCAACATACATATTCAAGCAAGGGTCAACGATCCATGAGAAAGTTCGATTTGATCGTCATAGATATCTCTCTCTCTCCAGCTGGCGAAACGTTCCCCTAGCGTCCACTCACGCAATACTAGACATGTCTATCTATTCGTGATGAACGTGATCTATAGATTGCCTATATCACCCCCGCAAGCCGCAACTTACACAGGCATCATTAATGTTCTGTCCGCTTTGTGAACGTTTCAACGCTCGCGAAAGCGGCAGAAAGTCGGGATCAAACGGACAAGGGGAGATGGACGACTTAGATGTGCCAACGAGGTCGAAAAATAATGCTCCTCCCTCTTGAATGAACGCGCTTCAATTCCCGCCGCCCTTTCACTTTACGCGCCCGCCTTGGGTGTGGTCCAGACACAGCTGTCGTCTCTACACGTGGTGTTCGGGTGTGACGGTGTTGGTGCTTCTCGGAGATCCGCTGCTGTTTCGCCCCGAAAATCGGCGGGGAGATAATTCACGGGAGAAGAGGATAAAAGATTCATTGTCTACGCTTTAACGACCCCCAAGGGGCGGGAAGCCCAAATCCGGATTATGCAGGCTTAGGTTTTAAATAAGGTAGATATGTAGGCTGGAATCGAGGTAAATTCGAGGTAAATTCTAAGGCGGAAAGATTTTAGGAGCACGCTGACTTTGGGAAACTGACATTAAGATTCAGAAGCTAAGTATCTGTGTATCGTTTACAGTTTACTGATGTATCCACTTTACAATATATTTGTTCCTTCAAGTTCGCATAGAATGTAGTTGACGTCGGAAACTATCTCACAAACAGGTGCCCCTTCCTTTAAAAAACTAGTTATTAAAAAGAATAAAAGAAATCTTAAAATATAACTTGCACGTGCACGGAAGGTATAGATGCAACGCATATATACGGAAATGTAATTTCACGATGCCTAAATTGTTCACGGTAATTGTTCACGGTTATCACGGGAATAATACACAGTTGTTACATGACCCTTCTTTTAACACTAGGATCGTATCATATTACTAATCGTACTTCTCGAACTGGAGCAAATAGGCTTGGTATACTGATAGGTTAAATATTGTGATCACCTACTATACACGGCAACTCAGCTAACGGAATATCTTTCAAGAATGAAACGTGGATATTTCAATTCTTCAAAATTTTTCTGGTTATTAAATTTTCATAATAAACAAGGAAATTGATCTCGAAACCATGGCGTGTCGACTAAATCGTATAAAATATTTAATTTCATACAAGTGATTTTCATTTTTAATCGAATTTTAATTAGATTTTCTACCTGAGATAAACAGGCTTTCCTTCCTCGAACCTGTTCACAGGATGATCCGTAGACGTCGGTTCTTTCGGGTTCATTGTGAGTTCTGATATATAGAAGTAAAGAATAGACATCATGGGAACGACTTTTTCGATCAATTAATCTCGAAATTTAGTGGTAAATGGTTTCATTTGAAGTAGTGACATGGCAGTGGCAAAAGATTTATCGACCGAAGACTTCAGGAGTTAATTTTCATTCGTCGTGATTCTCAGACAAAGATATCCTAAATAGCGTAAAAACGATTATGAAACTACCCCTTATCCAGAAATAAAACAGATGCTGCGAAGAAGGCTTATCTACGATCGGATTCATCCAAGCGGTACAATAAGATTGCGGGTCTGTTTTAATACGCCGTGACCATGGAATAATCGTAATGAAAGCTATCTGTAAATCGATAAAGTGAAGTACATCTTATCTAAATTAAACCGAAAACTCTATCAAAGAATCTAAGGTGGATTCTAGATTTGCATAATAGACGATTTAGTACATGCCAAACAACCGGACAACAAAGTCTTTACTAGTGCAAAGAGTCTGCAAAGACTTTCTTAATATCAAAGTAATTTCATTGCCGATACCGTTGAAAAGAGTTTTGGGTCGTAACTACAGCTGCAAAAGGCCAAAGTTACGATTTTCGATGCCAAAATATTTCTCACAAAGACACAATGATCAGCTTAATGATACTTCATCTGGCATAAGAGCGTAAGGTAAGGTGTTGTTCAAGAAGCTGTAACGAAATGGAGGTAGTTGACACGAAGAGGGGAGATTGCAAAGAAATCTATTTGAACAGAAACGGGAGAAAGTAAAAAAAGTATATTCTCGAACCTTACCTGCCGGCTAGGGTTAGTACTGTGGAAATAAGGATCATTAGAGCCAGGAATTGACGTGATATTTGGGTAAGGGTAAGATGCCTTGGGGAAACTGCAAGTCAGGGATTTTTAAGCTGCACATCTATTTCACATAAAGTACACGGCGAGTAAAGTTGTCTCCACTCACAAAATAACCTTGCAAATTAGGGCGACAAAGGGAAGCACAGTTGGTAATAGGCGAGCATCTACTAAGAGCATACGCTAAACTAACGCGGCTGTTACCAGAGTTATCAAGTCGTGTAAAATGTTGATGCATTTTCATCTCCTCGTGGAATAAGACTCAGCATTCTAAGTTTTGTCGATATCGATAACTCTCTATCCTTGTGCGATATCTCAAAATTGTCACAGAGAAGTTACACTGCAATGAAGGACGATTTTAAATTGAAATCAAATACAAAGTTAAAAGTCCTTTCTTTCTTCGCTACGCCTTCTCGTAAATATATAACCAGGATGCTGGTTTTCCTTCGCAGAATATTATTCCTGGAATTTTCTTTTCGACAATCACCTCAATATTTGCCATATGTTAACGATAAAGATAGCGAATATGATATGATTAATTGATTAAAATAACTGAACAAAGATGATGATTAAAGATGAAACCCTCTTTGGTACAAGTTTATAACGGAGCAAATATATTTTGTAGTAGTATTGTTAAAAGTGCTTTGACAGCTGAGCTCATTTCGCAGGTAGGCTACCACCGGGAAGTGAACCCAAGACCGCTTTCACCAAAGTCGAACGCGTTGCCCACTTGGCTATCAGGGATCCCCAAATGTATTTTTGCGTACACATCCAACTGTCTCTTTGTATAGGTATTTATTATAATTAATAGCGAGTTTTGTCGGAACAGTGTCTCCATGCTATCCGTTATACGTAAACCTTCTAAAACAAACATCAGTTGAAGCTCTACATAGTTCGCCTACTTCCATTCGTCATAATCAATTCCTTTTCTCTTTGACTTACGCCTACTTTCACGTTCAGCTCATATCGAATATTGTGAACCCCAGAAAAATAAAGAAACCATTAGACGACTAAACACAGGAATGAGTGTGGAATATTGAACACGTGGGAGAAGAACGGAAGAAGAAACGAAATTCGGATGCGATAGTGTAGAAGGGGAGAGAGTGACATGAAAGAGGAGAGAAAGAGAGAAGGGGAAGTTGAGGTTCATCCAGGGAGAAGATTGAAATAAAAAATAATGGCGCGGAGAAGGTGTGGGTGGGGAATGAGAGATTGGCAGGTGGCAGTAGGCGAGGGGGGGAGTGAGTGGCAGGGTGCAGAGATAGAACGGTGAGCAAAAGGATGAGCTACATGGGAACGCCGAAAAGGGCGATGGGGTTCCCCTCTCCTGGATGAACTCCCCTTCAACCCGAGTGGCGCCGTGCGGAGGTGGTGCTCCCGGCGTGCGACGGCCCCTGTCTAACACAGGCGGGAACGTGCAACTGCTGCTCTCTCTCTATCTGTCCATAGCTCTCCTATTGGAAGGTGGGGAGGGTTGCGTTCGACGCAAACACGATGGAGAACGAAAACAGTAAAGCGTATCGAGAGAAGGAACGGGAGCGGCGGAATCAGACAAATCTCCCAGCACGTAAATGCATGCGCGAAAATATCAAAAGGGACTAAGTGGACATTTCGATACATACGCACCCGCAAACAGGCAGGTATTTTTATGGGATGAAAGTCGCGATGTCGATTCATGCGCTTCTACTATAATATTCTTCATTCTATTCCATTAGCGATACCGTAATTCAATACTTTTCTATGTTCAACTTCATCTCACCTTCAGGATGAATTTTTTCCTAAACGGTAAGCGGGAAAAATCCTAGAGAAAGCAATGGAAAATACATTTTTTTAGTTAAAATAAGATGAAAACAGTAAAAAAGAGGATAAGAAGTAACCTTTCAGACGGAACAGTCGATTAGTCTTTCCGTTATAAAAAAGCATAACAACAACTTTGTCTGAGTAAAGATAATACGTAAATAATAGCACGTGAATTGATGTCATATAGATTAAAAATTTTACGATAACTCAACGTAAAAATAATACGATGTATTTCGCATATCTCTACCGCGATGGTAGTTAAAAAAGTGATATCCTTCCATGAATGAGTAATCCTCAAGCCGAAAAATTGATGAATTGGAAACTTAATTTCTCTCCGATAAAAAATAGGGAAAAGGATGACGATGTGAATCAAGATACGGAGCAATATGAAACGATAAAACGTCAGTCACTATCTACCGAAAAATATAATATTAGGTGGGTATTCTGAAAACCTGGCAGTGAGATAAAAAAATGAAGATTGTTGGATACTGTGACCCGATATTCTTGGAAACGATACCTAAAATAATAGGAAGTTACGGAACGGTAATAAATAATTATTTTAACGAAACCGTAACGATTAAATATTTCAATTAGATTTGATCCAAACAGCATATAAAGAGGGTAATTTTGGAAATTCCCATTAATTTAAATTCATTACCTTCCCAAAAAATTAATTATTTATATGTAAAAGGAATATATAATTAAAATGACGGATACCTGTAGATTATAGCTATTATAGCTATTTATAACATGGTGATATATATTGATTTTGATTATCGTTTTTTATCATACGGAGGGATAAAACTGGCGATTCATGAATAAGCGGTAATACTGAAACTTTTCAATTAGCTTAGTAGGAGAGATTAATACCAGTGCTGTTGTTTGAGGAAACCTACAACTGTTACCTCTTACATACGAACAGTAGTTTCCACTGACTACAGAGAAAAAACAGAATAGCACATAAAACGGCCTGGAGTCTAAAACTGCGGCTAACAGTGCCTTCACAGAATATTCCTTTCGCCAGAATCCACTATTTTAATGAAAAGAGATTGCAATCCCAGTCAAAATGAATCCCCGGCACTAATTAAGTAGATAGCGAATTCACGATTAACATTAACAACGTCATAACATAAATTAGTAAAATAAATCTCCCATTTCACTTGCTTTTGTCCACTTCCTGCTTAAATGGGATGACGAGACAGTAAGAGACGCAACAGAAGAAATTGGAGATTTTCCCGCAACGTTTGCCGGAAGGTGTCAGACTGCCTTTGAGTTTTCCTCACCTGTTCGAACGTAATCCTTTGAAACGGTTTTCCTCTATTTTTCCGCCTCAAGAGCTCTCCCTTCATAAACAGCGTTTAGTGCTTATTTTGATAATTCTTTCGAATACTTCGGTTTGATATACCCTCGGGTAATTCAGATATTAGCTAAGGATAAATGCGCGCGCATCGTGGTTCATCGTCGTAAATTACTCGTTCTTGAATGCGGTTACATAGAATACAGCGCATAGAAAAGCAAAAGTAGAAAATACAGATAATTACTAAAACAAAATACTTTTAGCCTTTGAATTTGAATAAGGTTAAAGGATTACCACAGAAATACATAAAGCTTTACTGGTTTCACCAAACTAAGGCATAACTAATTGTTAGCTAATGTGGTTCACTCAAAGAAATAACAGAAACTTAAATTCATTCTACTAGTATTGTTAAAAGTGCTTCGGCAGCTGATGTCATTTCGAACGTAGACCTCCACCAGGAATCGAACCCGAAGTGACTAAAGTCGAACGCGTTGCCCACTTGGCTATCTAGAGCCCACTTAAACACATGAACGCTGAACGATTTGTATCTTTTGTCGGTTATCAGCCGCACTCTGGATTTTTTTTTAATATCTGGTTCATAAGTTGGAAATAGTAGGGTTCGAGTCCCAGTTAAGTCACTATTTTTCACACCTTTTATTCCTTGCGAATGAGATTTTTTACGGTCTTTCTTATTCCTCTGTTACTAGTTTTGCTATTAAAGACAACGATTACGAAGGTTTCAAATATTACGTATTTTCCAATTTTTGAGCATGGTGAAGGATGATCGAATGCAAAATGGTAAACAAGTTGTGATAAAAATGAGGGTGTTACTTAAGAATGAGGAACATTCGGAAGAAGTTGTGTGGACTTGGTGATCGAGGTCTAATTGAAATTGCCAAATTAATGGAAGCTTGACTAGTCCTTAACTATGACATCCCCTCACATCTATTTATAGATCTATTTATTCCCTCACATTCATTTTAAACGACATGCGTCTGAATACACTACGACAACAATTCACACGTTTGCCTTTCCGTTTTCTAGAGTTTAAGCACCAAGATCACTCCTACATGCATATTAATTTAGGTATTTCTTGTTTTCTTTATTTCGAAGGATTCTCCTCCGTAAAACATCGTTTTTCGTTAGCGGCGAGAGATGGCGACTCAATTTCGCCATTTCCCCTTTAAAAGATTCTCTGTCTCGCTATCCCTCGCACTCCACCCATTTTGCGAATGAACGCTCCGCAGACTGGCCCAGCCGTTTCTTCTTCCGAACGAGGAAAAGGAGAGAACCACGACTGCTGAAGGACAGCAGGATTTTCAGTCAATTAACCGACGTTTAATTCGCCACATTTTTTCTATAAATACGAAGGCGGAGTTGATTGGCGATCTAATATCTAACCCAAACGGTGGGTGGGTTATGCTTCTTCCATAATAAAAATGGGTGAATACTTTGCTAAAATATAGAGACAAAAGGGTGTTTCCCAATATGTGATCAACCAGAAAGTACCTACTATTATGATTGTATTATGATTTGGGTTGTGTTTGATTGAGGATTTGGGGAGGACAACAGTCTTTCTTGGACGTTAATAGTCTAAGGGGCTGCAAATGGTTCATTTTTGAAGTTAAGAAACCATGCATCTGATTCGCAACTAGAACGTTGCAAGATGTAGATTTTATATTGGAAAAGTGCAGACAAAAGTTATAATGTAAAATTACTTTATTCCTGTATTTAAAAATTCTAATAGATATTTAATTTATTCTAGAACGTAGTCGGAAGATCAATGTTTACAAATTTGTACGATACAATTACCTAACACTCCCTCCTTTGCTTCTCCCAAAAATTACCTCTTTCATTTAAATATTCAATGACAAAGGGTTAGATGTAAGCAGGGACTATGAAGTCTCGATCTCTTCAATGAAGACGTATTATTATAATTCTTATTAAAACGCAAAGTATATTCTTAAAGCTGCTTAAGAAAACGTTTTCAAAATTGAATGCTGAAAGAAGTTTTCTCAAGAAATAACTGTTTAATTTTTTTTTATTCTTATGCCTAGGCCATACTTGACGGACAATGCACCATTAAGTAATGAATGTAAGAGAAGAATACCAGTATCTACTCATCCTAAGAAAGATAAACGATTTAAAGTAGTTTCTGCAAAGCTGCCTGAGGAAAATGATTAAAGCAAACGCAAGCATTCATCCACTCGCGATTACGTATTTGAGACACGAAACCTATGATTACATTGATACTTTTAAAAAGCTTCAACAGTGCCGATTATAGAGGTCAGTATCATGAAAACGTAAACCATGATAACATATCAAGCATTAAAAACTGGTGCCAAGTCACCGTTCTTTCCGTATCAGCGCAAAAGATTTATGAGCTTCAGTTGATTAAACGCTGAGTCATTAGAGCGCGAAGTTAACAGGAGGCCGTTATTAACCCATCAACGGAAAATTCCAATTAGTCAGGAAAGAGGACCTAAGACTCGGAAGAAAATGAAGATAACCAAGCTGATAAGGGAGGCGACATTGACCGATTAAGAGCTCGGAGACATTCGAGACCGACGGGATATATTATCCAAATTCTATCAAATTGATCTTTCGGGAGGAATTCATATACGATGATGGATATTCTGAGAAACGCCGTTGCGATCTCTGGAAATTTTCATTGAGAGATTCAGGTAATCTACTTTCCTGCCTCTTTCCCGATACAGCTCGCCTTATCTCCATCTCCGCTCCCTTCGAAGCACTTAGAAAAAGAGCCACTCCATGTAGATTGATTTCCTGTGCCAGAAATTGCGTCGACCTACAGGATTGGACAAGCCCTGAAGGGCGGGGCGTCGTTATTGGACTGGCAAACAATAAGCGACGAGTTCCATTTTCCAAAAGATAATTGCGAAACAAGGAGGAACTTTTCCGTCGAAATACAAGAAACGTGTCTCGTATAAAATACGCGATATTTATTCCCTCGTTCGAAATTTAAATTTTCTCATGAATATTTATTTCCCTTCCCAGAAACTGAAGTAGACACGAGAGAAATCTACCGCTTGAAGGAAACGAGAAAATATCCGTTCTTAAATTTGCTTCTACGACAGTTTCCGATCGCACGTTCTCTTGTCGTAATTCCAACCCTCTGCGTCAGCTCGCCGACTCACAGCTATCGTCGAAACAAGACTGACACACGCGAAGTCTTAAAACTCGTAACATAAATCTTAAAGACCTAAGCTGAAGAAAGGCTCTAATGTGGTTTTATATTGAAATGTAAACCCTTTTGCCATAATCAAAGCTCTTGGGGAGTATTCTACCAAACTACGTGTAATCTTGACAACATAATTAATGCGAAAACTCTGGGAAAACTAATACTCCTGAAAATACCAACGTGAAATCCATTGATTATATGACACTCTCTGGCGTAGCTCTGTGTAAAATATTATTAATCTCGTCGAATTTACTTTCGAATAACCACAATCGTGAAGGTGGACACCTTCTGGTAGTAAATGAATCTTTAATTGATTTGTAACCATTATATGATGCTGTCTACAATCACAAGTTTCATAATATTTGCTAAATCTATTAATTACCATTGATACATTTTTTTATTTCTGTTTTCATGTAAATGTTCCTGTTATCATATCTTGATGATTAAAATATTTATCATCGGTCTTTTGGTACGGGATACAGAAAAATTAATATTTTATATATTTTTGTCTAAGTCTTGCTGTGATGATATGAAAGCTACTGAGGAATAAATCATGCTGAGTAATAGCATAAATTTTGGATTCTCCTTATGCAATGTTACGAAAAGTGTTACTCGTAAAATCATTGTGCTTCACCAACGTGGGCTTGATCTTTTCATAGCATTTTGGCACAGTGAGGAAACCAAGAGCAAACTACCTCACTCCTCATCTTGTCTACTAAGCTTCATTTACCTCTCGTAGGTATACCTCACCAACTATTCGTAGCTGATGTTAGAAAGAATGAGGTTCCAAGCTGCCTTCGGGCTGAATACTTAACAGAAAGATTCATGTAGATAATAGCAAACTCTTGCGGAGGGTGGTTCTTTAATTATTAATGGGAATCTGTTCTTGATTCATGATTATGCTGCGATAAAGGAAATGAGAGGTGTTATTCTCCTTGATGAAGACATTCCACAAAGTCGGAGCCGAAATATTATATTCTTTGATCAATTTACCTTTTCTTTTATTGGATTCCGTGAGTAAATACTTTGAACCTTATATCGTTATACAATTTGAATTTAAAATAGACAATAACCTAAAAATTGTCAAACTTTCCGTGGGCACGATAATCTTATTTCCTCCTTTCATTCTGCATCTTTTACTCCGCGACGAAAGAATCTTAATGAAATCGTTTTCGATATTCCATACATTGGTATCTCCCAAAGATTCCCACTCCCACGCCTGTTTTCCTTCTCATCTTTAGAAACCCGCGCCCTTTCCCTTGCCTCCCCCCCTAGGGACGGCTTCCACTGGATTTCCTTTCCACGGAATATCGGGTCGGGCCAATCCTCTTGCGGATGAGAACTCCCGATTCAACCGGAAGATGTCACTGGCTTCGATCGAAGTGTCTCCCTTTTACCTTCTGAACCTGTCTCTCGCATCTTTTTTCACGATCTCGTTTCGCTTTGCAGGAACGAATCCAACAGAGGGAAAAATGGAAAAGTACATTCGGGCTAGTAACATCGCGTTGCAGAAATCGATACATGATGTCCTTTCTGAAGAACTTTTTTATTCTCATTTTCTGCTATATGTAGCGAAATCCGAGAGTTAAACGGATATCGCATGATTATTTGAGTGAAATAATATCGTTTCCGAAAATCATTGGTCATCTTTTCCTTTAGCAAAAACAATCATTTATTGTACTTCATGTTTCGATGTTTGAAGTCAACAAAAGTTGACACTCAGCAAGATCAGGGCAGTTGGAACTGCTACGAGAATTGCCGAAGCTACGATATTTTAAAATTTCCAGGAAAGTTTTCAATTCTAGATTAGTGCAATGTATTTGGCGTGTATAAGCTGCAGGTGTCAATGAGGACCATTTTAAGGAATGAGAGGGTGAAATCTTTTGCATTAATTCATGCATCGATAAGGAAGATATAAATACGTCAGATAATGTGTATAATTAACGTCTAATGCATAAGACGTTAAACACCTATTTTACACACTGTTAAGCTTTCGGTCGATTTAAAGCAGGAAGATGATGAAGCTAAAGGGGAAAAAATCATACCCTTTTTCTGGGTCTTGTAAACAGAAAATCTACTTTTTAATAAAAACATCGATAAAAACTTAATCTAGCCAGAGTAATTAAGAATAATTTTACGTTAACCAGATAGTTACTTAGGCCACATAGTTCAATAGTCTCTAACATTTCCTTAAGACTATCAACGACGCCCGTAAGTTATGTAACAAACTTTACAAAACTGAACGACGTGATGCATAACGTTCAGGGATCTTCATACCTCGACTTGCTTTTTGTATGGCAGTAAAACGCTCACAATACCTCGCAGCTAAAGAAACATACGAAAAGCGCGAGAATTAATTACCCTACCTCTTATAAACACACAAATAACGTTCCGCGTGCAAATTTCATAAATAAAGAAAAAAGGCCCCATTCGCTCCGGAATAATTTTAATGAAGCCACCGGACAAAAGCAAACTTCGACCTTCTTGCGAAACATTCCCTCTTTTCACCGCGAGACAAAAGGCCCGGTAAAAAAGACGGTGATTCCGGAGAAAAATTGAAGCTCGCAATATAAATACACAGTATGTTTTTTCTACTCTAATTAATCAATACGGGAAGGAACTTTTCGAATCCGCAGACCACCCCTTCGCGTTCTTTTATTTGTCGAATGATTCCAGCATCAATTAAAGACCTTTTTTTCTGAATCGCTACAGTTTGGGGGAGGCTTACTTCGCTCTCGCGCTCTTGGGACTCCGCAAACATGTGGAAAGTGAATTAAAGAAGCAATTTATTTATCCCGCGCGGAGGAGTGTGGCGGGCGGGAGGTGAGGAGCCTTGTAGCCGCGAGCGTAATGTGCTCCGTGCGGGACTCTCTCTCAATACAACTGCACTACAACGAGGGCTTATTCATTTGCCGAGGCTTTTCGAGGAAGAAAGGGGAGAGAGGAAACCCAGCCGTGCAAACAATTAGCAGGAGAGCATTTCGAGACTAACACTAGCGCTATCCAAGTCCATTTTTTTCCTTGGAAAAATAAATAACTGAAAGGGAAAAAAAGGTTGGAGAACGAGCAAACCACAATGAGTCGCGGAGTGGGAGAATTTTTCCCTCTATTCCTCCGCCTCTCCCTTTGTTTGTTGTATCCTTTGTTGATGGGTATATTGTTGTCACAGTGGTCTGAGAGCGAAATGGAGATGAAGAGAAGGCGGTGAGAGGGCGCTGTGGAAACGCGTGAAAACAATGGCCAATCGACTGTCAGAGAACAGGACTCAAAACACACACAGGAGGGAGCATGTTCCCGCGCGAAAATGTTCTCTCTCTCTCTGAAAATGTTTTGCCAACAGGAAATCCACTTCGACAAGAGAGAGAATATTTCGAGGATTGTGGGAAAGGGAGAAAGCGCGCGGGCGAAAATTACGGGAAGGAAAGAGTCAAAATTGGATTCGCGAGATGGACGAAGCGCCGACAAAAATCAAGCTGATGGTGACGGATTAGGTGAGAAGTCCACGTTCGACTTTAGCGAGTTTTTTCTCCTATTTACAGTCGTAGATTGCTTCGTCTCTTAGGAACCGTGGATGTTATAAACTGCGCGGAATGCAAAGAGCGCGTTGTTTCAAATCAAAAGAAGCCGTATTTACCATTACGGGAGAATGGTCTACATTTACATATGTTCCCAGCAAGGCACCTTTCGGCTTGTGGCAGAGGGTGCAAGCACCATGATTTAACCTCCCCAATCGATTAATTTGCGTATTTTTTACGAAAAAGGGGAATTTTTGGAACGACTTGTTCTAGCACCCATTTCTCTGATATTTCTCTGTAACAGAACGGCATATATAACAGGAAAGATTCATAATATCAGCTATATCTTCTAAGAATATACCTTCTCTGAACCTAGTAAGTAAATAAAGTCTTAGTTTAAATCTTCTATCTTCTAGAGGTTACCGACCTGTGTCCTGAAGTATTTGAGTAATGCTTACTTATTTTTCGTAACAATTTTCTACGAAACGTATCGCCTTTCGCTGTTCTTTTACTAATTCTCGAATGAAACTTTTTTCGGCAGGATCCCATACATTACACGCATACTCAAGGCCAGGCCTAACCAACGCAACGTAACATCGCTAGCGTACTTTTGCTTCGCTCCCATCGACTATTCTCTTCGCGAATCTGAGTTTCTTAAGTGCGCTTCCACGTATATTACCGATGTGGTTACCCAATGTTAAGTTATTCGTGAGGGTTACTCCAAGATAATTCTCCGATTCTACAGTCGATAAAGTTTTTCCTCGAAGGCTGTGCGAATAATCAAAAGGTTTTCTATGGTTCTCTATAATGGTAGCAGAAATCGTTTCCCTAGGATATACTTTCGCGAATACTAGAGCGAAATAAAGTATGGAAGATGTCAG
The DNA here is from genome assembly GCA_000376725.2 of Ladona fulva. Lineage (NCBI taxonomy): Eukaryota > Metazoa > Arthropoda > Insecta > Odonata > Libellulidae > Ladona > Ladona fulva. The sequence continues at coordinate 552,564 of KZ308115.1, read as the reverse complement.
TAGGGGTTACCTCCACGATATAAACGATAAATGATGTAAACATTTAGGGAGGTAATACCACTCTGATGTCTTGTTGTGGCGGGTAGTAGCTTAGTGGACGTATTTCCTTGAACAAATTACTGATTCGATAACCGCACAAATGCATTGAAGAATAAACGAATTCCACGCATGAAAGTGAGAATTTCAGTTCTAATTTATTTATATAGTACACCGTGGTAGACATCTTGTTTCTAGCGCTTACTTCTAGACTATGAGCGATTTATTTCTTCTGTTTATTGCTACTAAGGATTATTTACGGAAATAATGAAATCCATTATTTACCTGATGATGACGCTACAAGTCGAAACCTAGATCGTACGTAATAAATCCTGTGGTAACATGTATAAGTTGTTCTTATTTCTCTTTCATCGGAAATAACGAATTTTAAAAATGACTCGTTTTCGTGTCTATCTCTCTTCTCACTGTCGTATCCGCTGAAGTAGCTCGTATGTAGCATAATACTTATTCCGTTTTTCCAAAAACGCTTAATCTGTCAAAGAACAGGAATTCATCTGTGCTTTTTAGTTTGTTTTGCTTAATAACCCTGACGTGAAATTCGTAATTGGAGACCTGCACGTAAACAATCAAACTTTTATCCGTTTGTAAAACTTTTCGTGGATAGAAATTCTTCTACGTTTGGATAGCGATTTTTATAAATAACATTCAATTACTATTCAAAGTAGATAACTTCATGACTTTCGGTGGTTATTGCAACAAAACGTCAGCGGATTTCTTGCTTTGTCGCCAAATATTCTACATGTCTCTCAAATCACGACGAGAGAAAGCAAAATTAGTCTTAGAATTGTAAATTTTATTGGAAGAGGATGTGGATCAAACTATCCAATCCGACAACTTTGCTCCTACGGCATTTGGACTGGGAGTCACTCTGAGGAATTTTTACAACTTACTTCTATGCAAAGAGGTCCTCGTACAACAACAAAGTGCAACTCAGGTAGACTCAGACGGGACATATAAACCAAAGCTACAATAAAGGGAACCAAGCATTCGATAGTGTTTCAGATGGTAAATAAACATTAATCCCTACTAAAGATTAAAACGTATGTAGAAGTGAATAAGTCATGAACGAAGAGAGTCGTATCAGACCTCATCAAAAATATATTCGAGCGTATTTTAGGGTAGAAATAGACGTAATAATTTACAACATTTGCATTTCGTCGGATCGCTCAATTCCTTCGAATCAGACCGGTGACGCGGTCGCATCCTCTCTAATTCATGAGACCGAAAACACTAAAATGTCGCATCGATGTCTCGATCAAAGGGAATATATATCTCCGATTCCTCTTTAACGTCCTCACCCCGTTTCCTCTCGGTGCGGTCTAGATGCTGAGGGCGGGAAGAACGTGTAGGATGGAAAAGCAGGGGCTGAGTGGAACAACGTCGCCGGCAAACAGGGGTACACCGCCCCCCCCCCTCTCCACAAACTCCTTCATTGCCTTCTTCCCCTACCCGCGTGGCAGCGAATACTCGCCCGGCGTTTACGTACAACGTTCATTACCGGTCGGAAAACAAAACTGTTGATTATTCACAAACAAGGGACGGTCGGGCTACATACACTATCTCACTCGCACATATACCTACGTAGTCTTCCCGACATGCAGCGCGGTACACATACAAGCTCGCGTACACGGAACTCGCGAGGCCACGTGCAGCTGGGAAAGAAATTGCGAGAGGGTTGGAAAGAGGGGAATGAGCTTAGCGTAAACATTCTCCCTGGAGAAACAAACATGGTTGCGTCGGTGGGGTGAGAGGAAAGGATGTAGACGGGTGGGGAGTTTTCGCAGAGGTTTTCCTCTCAGAGTGAGCTCTCGGTGAAGCGAATGTGGCGGTGATCGTCAGTACGATCGCGGATTTAAAATCGAGATGTTCAGGAATGTGCTGCATCAGACGACTGAACTATAGATGTCGTTATAAGGGGAGAGGAATTATAAATTAAATCTCCAAAAGGTTCCAAGATTCCTAAACGACGTATATTGTTTATCATACTGATTTCACCAATCTGAAAACGCACAAAGTCTAGAGTTTAGATTTAGTTAAGCCGATGTAGATAAAACAGATGCATTTATTGAAATCTCCAACATATTATATATTAAAAGAAACACGCGTATATTGTATAAATATTTATGTTTTATGAAAAAAGGCAAAGGAAAGTTTTAATTTTCCTCAACTACTAATAAGAATAGAAACAGAAGTAGAACAAAGGAACCTCGAGATGAAGAAAAAAGGTATAACGAAATCTTAAAATATTATTTCCACATCATTACGTTCGTCGTCATGAGAAAACACCGAAAATAATTTATAATAAGTAAATATGTTCTGTTTTCGTTCAATATTTGCTACTTATATATTAAAGAAGCAATCAGGTGACTTCTCTTTTGAATTTTCATGCGTAATTTAAAAATACTAACTACCATCCTGCGCCTTTACTGAACCTTTTGAAAAATGCTTCGCCGATAGGACTATAATTCCTTCGAACTAAAATGCCCATCTTCATTCTCCTGTTCTTCGACCGAATGTTTCTGACAGGCATTATGCAAGGCCACGGTTAATCAAGTAAATAAACTGATGCTTTGTCTAGAGATCCAAATTTTTGCGGAAATATTGAGACTGGATAGATGTTTACTGAATCCTTATAGATCTTTCAGATGCTCCGCTTTTCGCATAGCCACTATATATTTATTCTTTCTAAGTCTAGACCATCTGCTAAAAACCGTAAGAGCGAAATAGGAGGAATATTTATCTTGAATTAAGCAAATATGCTTTGGGTAAGAATTTGAAGTAAGAGTCATTGACTTAAAATAATAAAATGAAACTAATTGAAAAATCTCTCACCTCAACTCCGACATATTCGTATACTATGATTTTCCTTGAAAAAGTTTTATATTTCTAACATCTACCATTTTTATTTTCATCCGCTGAATAACTTATCCCACACGTGGAGATCAACTTGCTCAAAGTTTTATTTCAGCTAACTTTATTTTGAAATACATTTGATCAATTAAGAAATAATAAATATCTCTAAAAGACATAAGAGGAATTCAAACTACGTTTACCTTGCCTATAAATTTACCCTAACTATCCTTCCCTGAAATTTTAATTTCGCAGAAGATATTTAATGCCGCTAAGGGATTCGACCGCTTTTTCGTACCCTATTGGCCTTTAGAAATTTGGTCCATATATTTTAGTTATCTTAAATGTTGCCCAGGATATTTTACACGCATGCTCAACACAGCTAAAGACATATATGGGTCAAGTAATCGTGTGAAGTTCAAAATATCGTGTATGTTCTCTTCGAAAAAGTGAAATCCTAAAACTCCCGAAAATCACCCTGGTAACAACTAAATAGAATTCTACAATATGACGTCCGAAATTATTATTCTTTTACTAATCCTCAAAATTCTCCAATATATTACTTTGTGAATTGTAAATAAGGAATTCGTGAGGTAGCGCACGTTTAGTCGAAAGAATAACATTTGAAAATTGCGCAAATCCAGGGAAATCACCTCCTTCCTTTTCCAGCCTCGAGGCTCTCTTAAAGGAACTAAAATCACTTTCGGTTGCGGAGCGATACGGTTTGGACACCTGCGACCCTTTTGTGTTTCCATTGAACTTGCCGGTGCTCGATTAGACCCGTGCTTGATCGTGCTTGCTCCTCACCCCTGCCCCGCTGGAGTGTGCTTTCCAAGTGGTGCTCGATGCCGCTACCACCGTGCTGCAGGGGTGGGGTGAGGCGCTACTTTCAACCGTGAGTGTGTGCACCTGTACGCAGAGAACCTCAACTTGATCTGCTGGAGGAGGACCGTCGGTCCACAGAGAGGATGGCGTCACGTAATCAGGGAATTGAAGGAGAGAGCTCGTCGAGAGCTTTGGAGGGAAACACGACGGTTTTAAACAGCGAACTGTAAAGGGAACATCCTTTTGAACTCTCTCGCCAACTTCACATGGCCCGATGTTCCCGCGATGTCTGATTTTTGTGATTCCGAAAATGAATCCTGCAGAACTTAGCGGCGCCTTGATTATTAAGAAGAATCAATTTTATAATGACGTTAAAATGTAATTAATTTCAACTTTATATTATATATATGCTCTACTGTTTAGGTTTTATGCACTACTGTTATATATAAACGTCCATAGCATCGACAGGAGTCGAGTTAAGGATATGGACGTAGCTAAGTTGTTAGCATAACCGTTCCACAATCAAAGCTGGCATTCATCAATCCAAATAGTTCTACTCCTTTTATGAAACCTTCATCGAGTTTACCCTACCGAACATTAGTTTAATTGAATCAGCACACCAACGTTGCATCTTAAAATATGTACCACTTCCCAACAAAAATAGGCTTTACAGCATTCTTTTAATGATGAAATAAATTACAAATCAATGATAGTATTTACTTATTTCATTATTTTAGTATTTTCCTCTAAAAAAACATAGCGAATGTATTTCCCTCACTTTTGCAATTATTCCACGCAATATAGGTTTGCCATTGAAATAATTCGTCTTTCCTAAATAATAAAACGAAAAATCGAATAGGAAATTGTCATCTACGATTACATTTTTTAAACCTCGAATAAATAAAACTTATTCAAAAATCAAATTCAAATCTTTGACATTCGCAAAAAAGTTCGGACCATTAAACCTTCCCCTAATAACAAACATGAACCTTTTACGAGGCTACATATTGTATCAATTAGATATTAAATGCATATTTCTTATTTGGATGAAAGTTGGATTACGAGAAATTCTACGGCGATAATGTTTGGTACCACTCTTTCGAATCCTTCTACTTCCCAGTCATTGCTAATTTAAAAACTACGTAGAAATTGGGTATGAATAATTACTACCTCAGAATTTATCTCTGCATTTACATTGCTTATGGCGAGTAATTCTAAATATCCCCAGTATTAATAACGATTCAATATTTTGTGCCTATAAAAGCATGCGTTATGGATGTGATCTGTTAGTGTAGCATGCAAGGTTTGCTTACAACTAAGGGGAATTTCAAACCCTCTAATTTGATTTGACAACCCGTTTTGCAATGAGGTACTTCAGCCATTAAGATGCAAGATGTTAGTAGTAGTTTGATGGTTTAGCATCAAGAAATTTATGGAACTCAGGAGTAAGTCGAACGAAAAAAATGATAAATTTGATGATTGCATTAAAAACACTAAAACAATTGTTAGTAAGTAATTTTATTGCTGCACATGAACTTTTCAGTAAGATATAATGTTGACATGGAGCTAATAACGTTTTTACAGATTAGTACGCCCTCCAGAGAGAAATATACTCTGTGATTTACTAGGGAGCTGTCTATGACTTTAAAGAAAAAAATTAATATCAAACAAAATCGAACATAAGAGAATAATTCATGAATCAAACCAAAAGGAGAATGTCGCTATTGAAATTTTTGCTTTTTCTTAAATACAGGACACGACCAAAAGAGGACACAATAATGATGCCAACACTATTAATCGAACCTCATTTTCAATGGCAATGATGTTAGTCATCCCCCAGATTCAGCATTAGCAGAGGTGAGCGCGAGGTGTCATGGTCCTTTGGAGAGGAGCTGGATGGAGAGGTGAAAATATGAAGGGGAAGGGATAGGGATGGGTGGCGGAGTGAGGAGAAAATGAAGGGGGACGTGGGTATTCTAGGCGGAAGACGGAGTGGGAGGGGGGACTGGTAGGGTGGTGGTTGAAGTTGGAATGTGGAAGGAGGATGGGTGGTGAGGGGCGTAGGGGGAGAATGGGTGATGGTAGAGAGAGGTGGGGGTGTGGTGTGGCTGGAGGGGGGCGACCGGGGGCAGGGCCGGGGGCGGGTGGGACGGCGGTGGGGGGCGCTCACCCCTCTTCTGCAGCTCGTCACGAGACACCACTTGGCCCGGTAAGGCTGCTGCAGCGGCTGCAGCGGCGGCCGCGGCGGCTGCGGCTGCTGAGGACGCTGCGGCGGCGGCGGCTGGGTTACCTGGAGGCAGTCCGAGGTGCGGGGGCGTTGGAGTGGCGCCCGGGTACCATGCCCAACCCGGGGCCTGGCCCCCGTTGAACATGCGCAGCTTGTCGTACACGGACTCGCTCTGGGCGGAGGCCTGCTGCTCCTTCTGGGCGGCCAGGTTGCGCAACACGCGGTTTATAGAAGAGACCTTGAAAAAGAAGGGAAACTATGGTTAGCTAGAAAAAGGTATCAGGTTTCACACTAATTATGAACATTAAGAATATCTTTACAGGTAAATAAAATGGCATAGTAATTAACAGCAACTGCAGAAGTTGAGCCATGGAGGTCGATGGAAGAATGTATTAGTGATTTCCAATTTACCTCCACTTTCCCCTTAAAGAAGCGAGAGAGTTGAAGAGTTTTTTTATTAGTGGGCTAAGCCACATCTGTCAATTTGTGGGAAAAGGTGATACATTAAAGAGAGTAAAAATGTTTACGAAAGAATTCAGTGATTTAATACTGTTGTAAAATTACAGCCACATTCTATATCTAGTTCAATGAAGTGTAGGAAAAGATATTTGGAGTATTATTTCTTAATACACCCCCAAATGTTCGCCTAGAAGCCTAGCTTTATGGTAACGTTATCTCGATGATATAATGAGTAATGTCATATAAGGACGTAGTAATAGGATAAAGTTACCATCTTGTAAGAGTATAGCAGTAGTGAAACTAAGAGAAAGCTTCTTCTTACAAAATTTAAAAAAATCAAAATCATAGTACTCAAAAGGATTAATTGTAAGAGGTGCTTAACCTTTTATTTAAAGGAGAGCGACAATAAACGGATTAAATTCGCTTCCTGGAACAAATGATACCCGTAAAAGATCTTAAATAAAAATTTAAGTAATTTGAAACATATTACGAGAACATATTGCTATAACGAGAGACTTTCGATTGCAGCATACACGAAGGACTTCGAGGAAAAGAAAGAGGAAAAAGTGAACGGCCTAATGGACCATTTGGAAGAACAATATGAAGAGATAAGTGGAGACTCAAATTACGAAGAATCGGAGGAAGAAAAAAGTTCGGCGAAGGCAACTCAAACAGTGGGATATGGACAACGCACGAGGGGAAAACTTCACGAAGAAACTTGCCTTCCGAAGAAAGAAAAACCAAGAAGTGTTCAATGGAGGCGATCCCTTCACTGTCGAGGAATTCACGCCCGAATCCGCGTTATTAAATAAGTTGCCATTGCCTCTATCCCTGTATTTCTCTTTCCCCTCGCTACCACGCTTCCGAAAGCTCTCCCTCTTCTTCAACCTCCCTTCATCCCGTCCCGCCCCCGCACAACCCCCCTCCTCCCCCACCGCCCCTCTCCAACCCAGCGGAAAAGCCTCTCCGATGCCTTGGCCGCCATTTTCTGCGCATCATCTGCTTTTGCTGCTTCAACGCCCCCATCGGAATCTCTCGGAGAACGGCGAGGTGTAGGGGGGATTTCGGGGGGGAGGGCTTCCGAGATGGCGTCGGATTGAAGGGGGGAATACTCGAAAACATCTCCTTGGAAACTTATCAGAATGGGAGGCGGGGTAGGATGCTACGAAAGCCGACACATGGAGACGCTAGATTTAAGGCAAGAGACTGCAAAAAGCACTCGGCGAAAGGCGTTGTTTGCGATCCTTTTGAATTTATCTTGCCGCTAACGATGACGTGCGACCTCGTGTCACAGTTTGTTTTCGGCAGGAATTTCTCTCGCTGCCGTCTGAACGTGTTTTCGCGGCGGATGAGGGGGCTTGTTGAGTGGAGGGGAGGCGTTGCAGGGATGCTGGATAAACAGCGCTGTTGTAAAGATCCAGTGCTCGTATGTAACACGTCGGATTGATGCGCCGCTAATTTTATCATTTTCTGCCTCGTAATGTTCAACGTTCACGAGTCGATGCCTACGCTACGTAAGTCTCACGTATTATCTTGAACGTTCTAAGCTTTTGCTTTCAACTACTACATCGAACAACTCTTCAAACAGTTTCATCCAATAGGCGAAGAAGAACGCAAAGACGACCTCGCGTTCCATCTTTTTATCGCTGAATACGGGAAATTGAAATATAAAGCAGATTTTTGCAGGATCTAAAAGTTGGGTATTCATTTTATGAAAGTGATATGGATTACGGAAAGAACTTCATAACAATAACAGCAAAAAACAAGAAAAATCTGTTCTCGATCCCAATGCTCGTAAACATAGCATGAGATAACTAAATGAAACTGACTGAATAAAACCTTTCTTACCCTATTCATTAAAAGTAGGAACGTGTAATTTTTTTGGGGTTTTGAATGCCTTCCTTTTTACTATTATTTCATAGGACTCCCGGGTATACAAGTGGACAACGCATTCGACTTCGGTGAAAACGGTCCCGGGTTCGATTCCCGGTGGGGGCATACGTGCGAGATGACCTCAGCTGTCAAACCACTCTTAAATATATGACTACTGCTATTATTCCTATGAGCTCTGTAATTTGGAAATAATTATGATGATATTTCTAGATGAAAGAGAATTTTGGCTAATTTAATAATTGTATTTTTCGCCAACAAGAATCGGAATAATTGGGATCTCGACAGGACCGAAACTGGGGCTGCTCCCACCAGAGTCATCGCTACCCTCTTCGGATAAAGGATTATTACGCAAAAATACAAATAATGCATTAAAGTATGATTGTTCCCGGTATTCAATTTAAGAGAAAGATGCAGCCACTTTCTCTAACTGCCTAGATTTGCACGTTCTTTTTCTAACATCTCCCCACACTTTTACTCTCTGTTCATAAAACAACACATCAAGCAAAATTAAAGCGTATAAATGCATAATTATGTGATGATAAATGTATTTATATTAAATTATCAGTGCAGCGAATCTCAAATTAGCCATAGTTACCAACTTTGTTTACTACGGCCAACATGTTTCGCGTAAGGCAATCGCTCACTATTGCGCCAACTTTAAAATCCGAAATGTCGTACTTGAAAATTGCCTCATTACTCTTTTTTCATATTACCAACGATTTAATGAGATGGATATTTTCACACGGTAGAAGATATAACTGAATGTTATAGCATTAATCCTAATCTAATGTAAATATAAAGTAAATTTCCTTTAAGTGCATGGCTTGAGACCATTTAAATATATTAACGTAAGAGGGTCCTAAAATATGTTCCATCCATTCGTCACAAATCCTCCGCAAAACCCGTTAAAAGCATGGTGAGATATAGGTGAGAAATAAGACTAAAGGTGCGACAAAGGCAGTGGTTAACAGTTTTTACGGGGAATTTGCGAATATGAGGAGGAAATGAACCCGAGGACGAGGGGAAGACGTGCTGGAATGAGAAGGCCATTGGTCAATATCCAATTCACATCCGGAAAGAGAGTCCGATTCCCTAGGCCACAATTCCATGATTCTGCGAAGCCATCTCACAAAGGAGACCGCACCAGCAAGAGGGAAGTCCCTAATAGACGTGCGGAAAAGAGAAGGAGGCGGCGTGGAGGGAGACTTTTACGCCCCACTGCGCAGGCCTTCCTCTCCCGCCCCCCTTAGCCCCGCCCCTGCCGGAAACTGCCCCCTTCCCCTCGATCCCTGACCTCCATGGAGGCGCCTTCCGGGACACCGATCTCGACGAAAGGATCCCCGCGCTGAGGCATACATCACTTTCGGACTTGTAAGGCCGTCCCCGAGGAAGAAATTCCACAGGAACAATAACCTCTTTCCCTATGATATAATTCATTCCCAAGGGAGACGCATCTTCTGCTTGAATTCGGCTCACGTCGTCCCTCTCCAGTGATTTCGCGAGCACCCTCGGCTTACAAACTGCCCGCGAATACGGGAGTTATTTATTGGTGGATCGAATTCGGCGAACGCACGTTTTGGCAATCCGTCATAGTGAATTTCATGCATAATTCATCGTTTTAGGTAAGTAATAAGTGATAAGTAATGACGTTGTGCACAACCCATTCTTCAAATGAGGATGACGGAAAATAATATGGCACACCTAAAAGATTTATTTGTGTATATTTATAACTACAGATGCTATCAGAATCCAAGGCTGTGCTACCTTTTAATCAAGAAGGCAATTGGAAATTTTATCAGCATCGTGCAAATGCAAGGACTCCTTATATATATGCCACATTAAAAAGCTATTAATAAATGAACCTTTACAATAGGCAGTTATAATTTAGTGCACTACCACAATGACCAGTAATGCAATGAAAGCTTCAAGAAAAATTTTCAAGGAAAACATTAACGATAAGAAAGCTAGAAAATGTCTCTAGCAAAACTATTCGGAGGAAAATAAAAGTGAAAGCAAAAACTACTTTACTGGAAATGAAATGTCTGGGTTAGAAAGGTGTTATGCACGGGAATTAAAGTATGTGGACATAGTCTTTTACTTTGTAAGTAATCATCCCGGATGTGCGAGTGGATGATCCCAGTTCGAGCCTCGGTCTTGTAAGACTTTTATCGCGGCCGTTTCCCACTTGGAACTTAAATGCTCATCCGAAAGATTAAATGATAAAGAAAGAAGATTTCGATTTGCAACTTCATCGTCACTTGACTATTCAGCAAGCCTAGGCTCTGAACGGTTGTCACAAATCATCATAATAAACTTCGTCCACTCCTGGCAAAGATGGCTGTCCGGCGCAAGGCTCAAAAGACCCAGAGGGGTAGCTAAAGAAATGGAAAAACCAAGCTGACAGAAATCGTAAAATTACGGCTACAATGAGATAAGCAGCAAGGCGGGGAGAGGAAAGGGACTAAGAGAATGGAGATTTTTTCATCTCCCGAGGGCTTCTCTTTTTTTTCCTTTCTGCACGTCCCGCGGCAGACGCTTGTATTGACGAGACGCGATAAAAAAGGGGAAAACGCCGAAAAGGAAAAAATTAAAAGAAAAAAGAAGGGATTGGAGGGGAGATAAAAAAGCGGAGGTGGGAACGAAAGGGAAGGAGGGGATAAAGAAGCGTGGGAGGGAGAGAGAGGGAAAAAATGCCATTCTCCTTTCGGAATGTTTCGAGTAAAGCTCGTTTTCGCCTCCAGTATGATAAAAAAATTCAAAAAAGAACAAAAGACAGGCGAAATAAATTCGCACCGGACAAAAGGGGTGGAGAGGTAAAGAAGCTTAGAGGAAAAAATCATAGAGAGAGGGGAGAAAAGGAGAGGCGAAATGAGGCAAGTGAAGGAAGGAAAGGCTTAAATGGATGGAGCGGGCGTGCTCTATTTATCGACTAAACTGAAAGGAAATGGAAACAAAGTGAATAACGGCGGAGAGAATAAATTTAAAGGAAAACGACGTGATATGGGTGGGGAAAAATAAAGATTTTTTGGGGCGGGTGGAGATAATTTAATTTATGGGACGTATACTTCGTAAACCTTGAATTTCGGGGAAATGAAATAACGCGGTAAACAACGAATTTAAAGCTTTCCGAAGAAGTTGCGATACATCGCACCCACGCTCGAGTGAATTAATAGTGTTTCGCAATTTGCTTCATTAATAATAACTGAAAAGGAGTGGTGCAGCGCAGATTATTTAAACCCGAAATATATTACCAAACGGTGAGTTAGTAAGGTTATAATTTAAGGAGAAAGAGAGGATAGATATTACTGTTAAGGGATATACGTATTACACGAGTTTTCAGTATAGAGATAAAAAAACGATAAGGAAGAGACTGAAGACCTTGATAAATTCAGACATAATTTTTTTTAAATTTAAGAGACTATTTTATTGATTACTCAATGTTCCAATTTGACTATTCTATTAAATAATATGTGTAGATTTCTTCTAAAGGAAAATAGATATTTTAATATACAACCGTAAAAGAATTTCAATTAGGCTTTCCTTATCAGCGGTAACTACTGTGCAATTTCTCTCCAACACGTACATAAATACTTCCGAAGATGAAATTGAAAAATAAAAGTGAAAATGCTCGAAAATTTCCCTACGATCGAAAGCAGGGGAAATGAGGGAATGCTTTAATGTTTGACAATAGTATGTGAACAGGAAAAATATTTCTAAACAGTAATCATTTAACGGATTAGTTAATACAGAGTTAAATTTATACAGAATATGTGATTTATTTATTACTATCTTATTGAAACTGCTGGTAGGTTCCACAAAACGCAGTACACTCGTACCTCGGGGAACAAACAAAAATATAAATAAAGAAGTGAAAAGTTCCCGACATGGTTTCATCTACCATTTTCAGTTGCTCATCGATGCCTCGATATCATACACATGTACAGCTAATTGGTATTCTAATGTTCCGCATATATTTCTTTCCAAACTTAAGCCAAGCTCTTAAGATCCTAGTCATACGCGAGACATAGACCACAGATCGATCACGATCAACGAATCAACTATGGCATAAGATATTTGATCTATCGCGACACGTCATTAAAATACTTCCACAATAATAAATAAATGAATAACGTCTTTAATTTGGGCAAAATTAAGACTAAAGTCTTCTCTTCGATTTAACCCATAATACTGAATGAGCGTAATTACTTCGAATATTTTCCACGAGATATATACTTAAATTTCAGTTAAACGGATGGATTTCTTCACTTAAATGAAAATACACAATAAACAACTTCTTGGTAGATTACACATTGATCGTTCACTGTCCAACGAATTCAAACAAAAAGTATCGAAGTTGATCTTAGAACAAACTACGTCATATGTTATGCTTTATAAAAGGTAAGGAATCTTCTCTCTACATCAGACCTCTGGTTTAATTCCTTAAGATGGTGTATTTATATCATTCGTCCTTGAAATAGTTTTATAATATATTAAATATAAAGTTTATATAAATATAAATTAAGTTTATTATACGTTGCGCAGTCTACATAATAATAGTAAGATTTACAGTCAATAAATATGTTAAGTACTTCGTACCTCGATGTATACGACAAATCTACATCAACATTAATACCCTACNATAATTATATATTTATTTATTTATTTATTTATTTACCATTTTTCCATTTCTTACGTATTTGTATGTAACGTACACTTCCTCTGGCTACTGAAAATTTAGGCCGAAACCTTTGTGTGCAAAAACTACATATGTGAGCAACTCCATAAAAAACCGCGGTTATTTAAAACCCTCCACCAACCTCAACCCGCTCCGAAGTTAACCGAACATTTCCCCATGCAAAATAACTAAACCTCTCCACGCGGACACGCCAACCTGCGGTCGTTTCGAACCGATCCGCTAACGAGACCCGTCAAGATAGTCCGGAAACATCTCGGATACAGGCCGATGTCGAGAACGAAATGAACGAGAACGGATCTATGGGCGGAGAGGGAGGAAAAATCATCGGTGTGTGAAAACGGTGATGAATGAAGGAAGGAAGGGGAGGATCGGAAAATAAAAAAAGATGTGCGGAAACGGAAGGAAAGGAGAAAGAGAGGTCAGGAAGAGGGGAATATAGTTGCGCCAGTACGCTGGTCGTTAAGACTCGGATGGTTCGATTGAATGGGAAAGTGATTGGGCAATGCCCCTGGTGATTAGGGCGTTCGTTAGCCGAAGGAGGGGAGGGAAAAAAGCATGCAGCATCCCTCTCGCATAAACATTGGAAGGGAAGCATTCCTTGCGTAGCCATTCGAGTGGAAGAGAGAATTCGTATTGGGATGAGTCCCCTTTCCATCCTTAGCGCCACCTCAAACCCCCTACGGGAAGGTAAATAGGGGGAGGAAGCGAGTCAAGGGTTTTCCACTGCGAGAGGGGAATGGATTTCCGGGATACGAGAGTTGGTTGGTGCAGCGAGGCTATTATAAAGCAAGCGAGGGGGTTGGGGAGGGATCGCGTGGTGCGCTGCCGATATAATCGATTGGGAATCTTTTAAAATCGTCAGTCGCGGATTCGCGGCGCAAAGAACGGATTTAAAAAACGGATGGGCGGCAGCCGACGCGCGTCACGACTGAGTTGCTCTCCGACCAACTTCGATATTCTATATCTAAAACTAGAGCTATGAAGTTCTATTCTGAGATTATTCAGTCTCGCATCTTTCGATACAGGGAGAGAAATAGACCTATGATGATGTAGAAAATGGTGTTTAGATCCATAACTCGAAGGAACTTGACATCGATAGGGCGAATATTACAATGCAAATCTTAATTATTTTCATTATTTGTTAATAAACAATTACGATCGAAGCGGTCAGTCTCAATGGTCAAAAATAGCTTAACTTAGATATTGCTCTTCGTGAAAAGTGGCGACTAATCACGACCAAATGGAATATTAAGGCTCGGAAAAACGAACAAGATTGCATATATTTTGTGAACAAATGATAAATTCACAAATAATAAATTCAGCAAATAATTCATGCATATGGTTAGGTAATAAAAGAGAAAGGAAATAGCAAAGACCCGAGATCCTATAGAGGAACCGGGCTCGATGCAGTCACGCTATATGTAGTCCTCTTGGTTGTTTTCTGAATGAAAGATATCGTCAAAATTAATGATGATTTTAGTACCGTTATCTTCTCTTAGATTCTTATATAATAATTAGTTGATAATTAAGTCTTTGAAATCATCTATTTGTACGCAGAATAAGAGTAATATGAAATACCTAACCAGCCATTAAGAGAAAAGCTTTACATAATCTTTTTACGAATGCGCATAAATTGAACTTCTGAAGGTTCCATTTCTTGGGCCAAGACATCAAAATACAAAACCTACGGAACATTGCGACCTTGCGTAGAAACTAAAAGGTAAGGACCAATCTATGCGTAAAAATTCAATGTCAACAGAGAGATAATGCCTAAGTTGGACATAAACATAAACAAATTGGTGCATGCACCCCCTGCCACACGCCGAAAGGTGGCTAGCAGGGTATACACATAGACATAGACATAAACAGAATGTAGACAAACAGTAATTGCACATTAAAATCAAACCCATGAGTAAATTCTCACGGAAGAAACGCCAATATAGTTTCTATATTACTGGCGATAATATTTATAGATGGGGGAATCAAATAGAGATCAGCTTTATGCATTAAACGACACAACACCGAGATCGCCCCAGGAGCAACAAAAACCGATATCTCAATCTTCAAACATCGGTAACAAATGCACAACGACCAAAAGTGAAAAACCTTGGAAAGCCAATTTTCATTCCGCTTCATCCATATGCATCGCATTTATTACTTATTCATTCAATGGAGTGCTGTTGATGAAGTTATTTTCGCGCGAAGAAAATCTTTCGCCGCCGGAAAGAGCGGGTTGGGAATAGGTATTTGTTTTTCCTCGTAATATTTTTGCATTCTGACAGAGAACAAAACCTGGGGGGGCCTTCACGCAGAGAGAGGCTGGAGAACCCTTGTGACGAACCTCCGCCCGCTAACCTCAGAGAACCTCCTCTGTGAAGAGGTAGTCAAAGAGAAAAGGGGAGGTACGTGTGCGGGCGGGGAAGGAGTCAGTGAGTCGGAAACTGAGGAGAGAGCGGTGGGGAGGTGATGAGAGAAGGGGAGGTGAATTATAAGGAAGGGGATATTCTTATTGGGGTGGAAGCGAGGGGAGTAAGCTAGGACTGTAATTCTGCGTAGAAGGGGGTGGAAAGTAAAGATGAATTGAGGAAAGCTGACGTTGTGATCTTTTCCCACAGTATTGAGAAATGCGCTCGTCCGTTAGTTTAAGTTTATCTTTGGTGACGATGGGGAAAACGGGAATCATATAGCCTAAGAAAGCAAACGTGTAATCTTTTCAATTTTGGAATCGACGTAAAATAAGTAATTCTAAAATTATGTGAAAATACGACTTAGATTTAACAACAAGTGTACAGAATCAGATTAAATTCACACCGTTTATAATTTATTTTACCTATTATTACGACATTGCTAAGAAACATACGATGCGCGTTTTCTTTACAGGAGAGAAACAGAAATTTTTAATAATGAAATTATCCCATTACCACAAACGGGAACCTTCCTTTGTTTCATTCTGCAGTAAATAATACTGCACAAGGTTCCTTTTAATAACTGATACTGTAAAATTCACATAATTAGTTTAAAATTTGACATACATGACAATATTTTCGTTACAATAAATACTTTTCCGGTAAATTGGTATGAAATATGCAAGCCTTCAAGCCTTCAAGAAATTCTTCAACAAAAACGTGAGGACGATTCATATAAGTGTTATAAGTTTACGATAAATATAGTATTATAGAAACTTTGCGGTAAAATTTAATCTTGCACGTGTTCTTTAACCAAAATAATAGTGATGAATGAATTTATATGAAGCAATTACAGAACCCTACTTATGTATATTAAATTAATGTTTAAATATCTCATAAGTTACTGCACAGGAATGATTTTGGAATAACGTTATTTCCGAATCAGCCGCGGTTAAACAGTCATTAATAATATCGAGAGAATATCCTCGAATCTAAAAATACACTGACTCAATACAACTTCTGTAAACGTTTTTAGGAAGGTTTCAGCCGAGAAGTCCATTTCTAGTCTTTTTAAGTGGAACCTAGCAGATAACTCGCTCTGATAGAAACATCAAGTGTTAACATGTCCTTCAGTTCAGATCGTTGTAGATCCTTCATAAGCTAGGTAATATATTGTGATGCGACCTGAACCTATTCTTCTATCATACTTTGAACCCTCCGGAGAAAGTATTTCTTTGTATATCTAAATATGTCTCATACAAACTAAATTTAAAGAATTCGTCGTACAAAAAATTAATCTTTTAAAGACTAGTTGGAAGTAACTCATTTCTTAAATTCTAATATATCTTCACACGCTTGAAAAGTTTTTAAAATAAATGAGAAAATTCTACTTAACATCGTGATGAAACTCGTTTACCATAACTTCCCATTTAGCATACTGATGAACTATTTGGATGGAAGTTAACATTTGTATATTCTTATAAATATTATTCATGTATTCGTATATGTTGTATTAATGTTTAATCGAGATACTATCAGCGGGACAAGAAACTACTAAAGAGATATCACTGAACGATTTTCGGGCAGAAAATTGGGACTCAAGTGCACCCCAAAAGGGGCAAATGTGGTTCAGATGGAGTGCAACATATTTTCGGTTTGCATAATATGGGGGCGAGAAAGTGCCAGACAGTTCAGTACACCTTAGAGGGTAATACCATGGCCCTGTTGCCGTGAGTGACCAAGGGAGAAAATGTTTGGTGAAACGGAAAGGTGAAAGGGAGTTTGGAGGGTCGAAGTTGAGAGGAAAAGGCCCGCGAGGGTCAAAGAATAAAGGTCACGTGGACAATAGGTTTTGAGCTTGCAACCCTCCAAATCTCTCTCGACACTTCATTTCCTCTTCACTCGTATTCCAATGCCCACCTTTCGTAGTTGAAAGAAAGAAACTCTGGAATTATCCAAAAGATTGTTGAAATTTTTCTATCAATTCTTTCCTTGATTTAACCTGGCTTAGGAACTACTATTGAACTATATCTACCTCGAAACTCTAAGATGTCAAAGAATTTTTTGAAAATTTGGGAGCATTTCGTTCTACTTTCGGGAACTTTAACAATTAGTTGGAGAGAAACGAAAGATAACTATTTTCACACATAGAAAGATAGATATTGCATTACTATTGTTGCCCATTTTAGCAGCCATAGTGAATTTCTAGAGATGATGATTCCAACATCCAGTAAACTCAAAAGGAATCTTTCATGCATTACATGACTGAAGTTTAATTAAATTATACTTTATAATTTATAGGTAAAATATAGAATAACTTTATATCAACACAAAAAGTTTAATTTTATCTCTTCGATAGCATACTTTGTAATGAATGTTTTGACAGGAGTTGAAAAAAATTAGTACAATTCTTAAAATGTTAGATCTACACCCCGTAGAAAATCCCATAAATCTCATACTTAAACTTATGATGAAAATTAAATTTTTAAATCAGCGCGCAAGGATCATTCCTTTAACATCACTTTCGTTAAATAAATATTTTAAACAAATCGAAATAAAAGCGATAATGAATCATCCGATCCGAAATCTTTAACGTTCAAAAAAAATGACACTTAATAAAACTTAGACAAGCCTTCTCATGTCGACATAACGTCATCCAATTAAAGTGATCATTCGTTTTCGAGTTATTAAATGGTTTCCCGTACCCGCAAAATTTGACGAAAGGCTTTGGATGAAAGGGCGACGAAAAAAAAAATTTCTCCCGAGGAAACAGGTAGCAAAAAGACATTCGCGGTTAAATGAACTGAAAAAAGGGAATGTCTCTTGAGTTGGGCAAACAAATGGCAATGCACAAGAGAGACGGAGATGGTTGGATGACCAGTGGAGAGACAAGAGACAGAGTACTTGGACCACCAATCAGCCATCGGTGGGAGGCCATTGGACGATCCAATAATCGCATTAGCGAATGCGAAAGGGATCGAGTGTTTACTTTGCTGAGAGCCCTTCAACTTCGACGATGGACATTGGTCGAGTTTAACTGGGAATGGAAGGGGCGATACACCAGACTGTTGGTCTTCAGAGGCTCGATTCGCCGCCTTCGACTTTAATCAATGCACGGAAATCACCGACTGGGAAATGTTTATCCTGCGCTGAAATAAATCTCCGCTGCTTATGCTGTCAAAGGGAGTCTCTCCGATCGCACTGAGGTCCATATCTCTGATGAGTTTTTTTAATCGATCGCGATGTGGTTAAGCTCCTGTTGACATAACTTCGGAGCATGTTTTTTTCGGCAAGTTAGTCGCTAGTAACTCGTTCTATCTGCGCTGAAATAATAACTGAGAAGTTATTCGTATTTTCTATCTTGAGCGGTAAATTTGTAGAAAAAATTATATCTTTTAATAACCAAGTTCCATCCAAAACAGCTTGCGACTCAATTATTTTAAGTTTCAAAATTTCAATAATGTCATAGTCTTGTTAATAAGAAAAATATGTCTTATTTTTCAATAATTATTCTAGTGAAGAGATATCCAAACTTTTACCTTCAGTGAGCCGGAATGGCTCTTATAGACTTCGCGATTCATAAAATAGGTTCTTCGCTGTAATTCGAATGGAAGAATGTCACTGTATAGAAATTCCAGGAATTCTTTTACCAAACAAACCACCATTTTAGACTAATTATAGGCATAAAGTATACAATAATATAATTTCAAGCTTACATTACTCTACGACGCGTACATTGTTCACTAGATGAATAGTATAACTAATTAAAACCGGTAGTTTGGGAGTTTTATTAATTGAAATACTTCAATAATGCCATTTGCGTTTTTTCCGCGAATTAATATCGTAAATATCACTGATATTTGTTTTTCTCCAATCCACGTATTAACGTATATCAGATTCACCACCTTCTATCCCAACTGCCTACTCAATTAGTTTTCGTTTATAAACACGCACTCAAGCATCATTTAAAAACAGGAAATGTCGCACAAAGAAAAGGATGCGTAACAGAACCTTTATCTACATCAACTCCCAAGAGAAAGAACACGGAGGGAAGGGGGGATGGAGAGAGGAAGTTTCCATTGGTTATGTGGCTAGCAAAGGTACGTACGTAAGGGAATATTACGGTACGGAAGGGGTGGGGATGAAATGTAGAGAGAGGATGGGAACGGAGTTAGAGAAAGGAATTCCATCCCTTCACCAAATACCTTTGAATCCTCAAATCTCTCCGCTCAAATACGTACGACTCGACTCTCTACCCGTTCCCATTTACTCTCTATCTCTTCCCGCTACCCTTCCTTAATTCCTCCTCTTAAACCCCTGCGATTCCTTTCCTTCCCATATCCGATACGAAAGAGAGCTAAAGGTCATGAGCGCAGGGTTGCCAACATTGCGGTTTCGCTACTAGGTGAGGGTGAAATTTTTAATTATTCGAAGGAATCCCTCGATTCCAACACCTATTCTGCTTTCTGGAGCTTCAAATCGTATTCAACCTTCATATGGTTGATGAAATGGCCACATTTTATTTACTTATCTTTACCATATTACCCTTTAATCATTAATAGTTTGATTCCCAACTGATGTCATTGATCTACAATATCGATGAACAAATAATTTATTCGTATTTTTGATTTATCTGTTCTGTTAAACTGAATATGCATGCAATTAAATTAAATTAGCATTTATATAAAAATTGTAGCCTTTCTTTCGACGAATTACGAGGTTGAGGGGTCAGGTACACATCGACCTTCATCTTCCTTTGGTCCAATAACAATGCTCCCTATGTTTTAGGGATCCTCTTTTGCCTCTGTAATTTTCAATGATATAATTCTCTCTGCACATTTTTCGGTTACAACATCCAATAATACTATTGATAAGTAGCAGTAATCTAGAGCAGTTTTCCTGTTTGTAATTGGCTCAAAGTACTCGAATTTAGCGATCTTTTATAATATATTAAATATAAAGTTTATATAAATATAAATTAAGTTTATTATACGTTGCGCAGTCTACATAATAATAGTAAGATTTACAGTCAATAAATATGTTAAGTACTTCGTACCTCGATGTATACGACAAATCTACATCAACATTAATACCCTACAGGCAACATCTCGACGTATGGCCGTGGGGGCATGGACCAACTTAAATAAATAAATAGATTAAAAGGACAAAGGTATTATTTGTTCTTACTTACCCATACTACCGTCACTTCTGCTACAAATAGTACTACAAACAGTGATACAAACAGTAATGTCTCCGATTCCATCTACTGGTTATAATTAGTTACTTCTGATGATGATATTCCATTATGGAATAAAATCTGCTCCTTCATATGCAAATAAAGGTTCCCTAAAGCATCACCCTATCGAAAAGTTTCCATCCTCCCGATTGAATAAACAGACCTTTATATAGGTCAATGAGATGAGTGAAGATTCAAAACAAGAGAGGTATTTCTCTTGAAAAAATAACTGGCGTTACATCAATAGCCGCTGGAAGGCATACATGTTCCGCCTAAGTATCTCTAGCGCTCTTTTCCTAATGTGTTTAAATAAGGACAGACGGAATATCATTAACTCTTAGATCCATCATTTACACAGCGTGGAGTCATGGCCGTAAACACTGAAGTAAGTTTTTAAAGACGTATGAATTTAATGAAACCAACTATGGTGGGTATCCAAGAATTCAATCTGTTAATTCATTTTCTTGAAAAATCATTTGAATAAAGCTGTAGACGGCACTTTTCTGATCCAAATATTAAAATGCATAAATGCCTCTAGTAAGTGTACTCGGAGTGCTTCCGAAAAATGCAAGTTTGCAAATGTGCTCGCATTGGAGACGGATCCGATTGTTTCCCACGAGATTACTTTATACAACTTTGTAAACGCCTACAATCACCGTAAATGACGGTTTTATACGGTAACTGAAACTAAGATAAATTCTACAAACAAATGGTAGTTTATGAGTATGATGTTAAACGTTTAGCAATCGAATTAGTTGAACGATAGATTCTCTATAAAATGTTCTTGCCACTATAAATCGAAATATATTTCATTCGTATCAATTATATAGGGTGAAGTATTCGAGAAAAGCTCTCATGTTGTATTATTTAAAATCATAAATTTTACTTTCCTTCTCCTGGAATAATCTGATGCTTTCTCCTAGTTGCCGAAAGCCGTGTAAAGAAACAAGAATATTTCTGGAATGCCGTTTATCAACGTATATTAAAATAAAAACGAACACAAAAAAATTTTTGGAGGTAATAATTATATAAATGGGAACATAAAGTTTAGCTTCCTCCTGAGTTTTGCGGATAAAAGGAAGGATAAACACTCTGAAGGAGCAAAATATTTCTTTCATTTTCCAAGTCCCCAAAGGATCTAAATCCTAACCTCCTCTCTAGGGAGTTTTCATTGAATGTCGCATTTCACATACTACAGACTATGTATTAAGCAAAATACTTATGATTCGCATATCAAGGACATTTTCCATCACTTCCCTTCGTTTCATGAAAGCTATTTTGTAACTTGGCTATGCTTCTATATATGTGCAACCATTCCAAGAAAAATAGGCACTTACGAGACTTAATTTTTTGTGAGAAGGACCAACTCGCGTTAGTCGAAATCTATCGGCAGAAAAAGAACGTTATGGAAACTCCCAAGTACTTTTATTAATTTCAATACGAAGTAGTCAAACCACCCCCCTGCATTGGCGTATGGCAGGGGGTTTTCACCCCCTTCCATACGCCATATATTTGAAATAATACATATCTGAGTTTACCAAGTTGGACACCACCTATACGGAAGTATGCGCTTCTACACATTCCATAATCCGTCACCTCAATTCCTTCCCGAGAATTCAGATGATAAAGCAGTCTTCTTCCCACGCGTAGACAATGCCATTCTTATCTTTTCGCTCCGTTTCCTTTAGGCCCCTCCATACGCCATTTTCCCTCCATCTGCCTCTTTTACAACCCGAAACTCTTTTCCCCGACTCCTCCCTGTCGACCGCACCAACCAGCAGAACCTCTTCTTTCCAACCCCCAATCCCGTCAATCTCCCGCCGAATTTTCCGCATTAATTATGTTAAATCTTTGGCTGTCAATTTCAGAGAGAGAGACACTCAAAGGTGGGGAAGGGTTTCATTTTTCCTCTCACTCCAGAGAGGGAAAGGCTGAGAGCTAAAGAGGCCTCTTTTATTCTTCGCTCCTCCACTTCATTTGCGGGAAAAAGGAGAGTTGTTAATCCATTCCGTCGGAATACACTGCGGCCGCGGAGGAGGTTTTCCGAACGAATTAAAGGCGTCCGAGTGTTACGCTCTAACCGATTTCCGATTAAATATTTCCCTAGCAATCGGGACGATGAAAGCCTTCGTTGAAGGTATGCTCTACAGCTAAATGATCGGAATTAGAATAGTTAAGAGAGTTATATCGATATTCGAAGGCGTGACTTCGTAGAAAGACATTGCAGATTGAAAATAAACTTCTTAGTTTTCCACAGGGTTTCGTAAGCGTACTTACATCTTCAGGCAAAAAAATTTCATTCTGCTAGTAAAGACAGCTTCACTTTCTCCAATAGATCATCTAAACTCAAACAAAATACGAGTAACTTATTTTATGTAACTCAACCTTAAACCTAGAGTACTGGCTGCAGCAGCTATACGGCAATAAAGAAATACGAACCCGGTTAGTTGATTTAAGATTATTCGACTCTGACTTAAACATTATTGGAGTTAATAAGGAGTCAAAATTCAAAAAACCATCAAAAAGCATAAAACTGTGTATATGCATATTACGCTTTTCAAGATGGCATCGTCAGGGGCTCGAAGTGATTGGAGTTCAGCTATTTAGTTACACCAATTGTAGTAATATGCAACAAGCATTTATATTCTATATCAGATATTTAATTCCTTAAACAACGCTGAGGACAATAAATGCTCCAAAACATAAGTGACCGAGTCTAGCATGTGCATCATACTGTTATAAAAATGATCACGAATCATCATGATCGGGTATGGATTAATAAGTAGACGCATTGGATACTAGCTAGGGCTGTGCTCGGGAGCTTTATATTAATAACATCATTTAATTGATACAACTTTCACTTTTTTAATACCTTACACAATTACTCGAAATTGAGGGTATTAGTGATCACTATTATTGATTAATTATGAAGATGAAAGATGGGAGTAATTAATGTCAATCGCGCACAAAAGAAGACGTTCATTATTTACTTAATATTTGTAATTTAGTGTTTTTATTTGCAAGTGAAGCGACTGAAAATTCCATACCTCTACATATGTTATAAGGGGACGGATAGTTTTTCTTTTATTCGGTGATATTTTCCGACCTTATTTACTTAATTACCATATAGCGTCAATGGCCTCTAGTTTAGTTGTTATTGGTGTAGAGTTATGATAAGTGATCGTGAGGATTTTCATCGTTTTATCGATACTTCGATTAGGATGAAAGCCTTAAGTCGGCTAATTATTATAGAAAAACCGCAGGAAATAAAAGAAATTGCAGGTATGATAAACTAATTTTGCCTTTCCTCCAAAAATCTCGAAAGATAATCCACATAATAATAAAATCACATATCAGTCACCAATCTACAGAAAAGAATATAATCATGATTTCGCGTTAAAACGAAAGACCTGCATTTTAGGCCCAAGCCGGAAGAAGTTAGAACCTTGACGAAAGTGATGTCTAAACTTTTCCTTAGACGGTGTTAAGATTTTTTTTTCTTTGGTCTGACGAAAGAATACTTCCCGAAATGATTCTTACGGTACCATAAATTAAGCATACCTGTCAACTACATTAATTATGACACGGTAATTAGCCTCGAGTGACCCTTGAAAGTGTCCAAAGAATTCCCTCGGAATATGCAGACACACCTTGGGCTACGGTGAGAGCTGAACGGTCCGCGGTTAAAAAAGGAAAACAAATTCCATTCATAATCGGGATCGTGTAGCTTTCTCAAAGCTTTCTTCAAGGTTCCGGAACAACGGGAGGCTGAGAAGTGCTCGTGGGAGGCCACGCTTAAGGGACGGCAATTAGGAGAGAAAGGAAGGCTTGGGAAGAGTAGAGAACATGTTCAGGAGGAAAAGGCATAAAAGAAGGATAAGGTCCCCGAGAGTGAAAGCTGCATTGTTGTGAACTCGAGTGGGAAGAAGAGGGAGTACGTGTGTGTGTGAAGGGAGGAGTGAAGGCCCTGTTGGGAGGTCCGCTGTTTGGGAACAGTTGCAGTGGCGGAAATAGAGATGGTCCTATTAGAGAGCCATCTGCGGAGGTGAAAGGGATGGCTCAAGGAGGTCATTGAGCCGTGTCGAGAGGAGTCCGATGAGGGACGCAGAAGAGGGTAATGATACAGCGGAGGGCGGTGAGTGGCCATAAGGAAAGAATGGGAAGGTGAAGTTTTAGCCTCGGTGCGAGGGAGGATCTTCAGACGATGAGAATTACGTCTGCAGCATGTCTTCCCTGTGGCTGCTTTCGGTTTTCCAGACGATGCGGCGCTAATTTCTTAACAGTGCTAATTATCTGATGGTAATAAATGAAACTACGGGGATAAGGATTGGAGTTACATTCAAATTCACGTGAGTACCCCCGAGGAGATAAACTTCGTTCGTTAGAGTGTGGGCCTAAATAATGAAAGGATTCACAAGTTGGAAAATGTCACTGGAACGCGTGATATTAATTCAATTTACCAAAGATTAATGGGCATTAAAAGAATTTCCAGAGGAGAAACGGACATTAAAAAGTCCGACAGGACCGGGACTCGAACCTAGGTCTCCTTTTTATGGACGAAAGCTCAGACCACTGAGCTATATTAACAGAATATTTCTACAAGCCATTTGGGAGTATTCCCTTGGGTATTAAAAGTTGCGATAGCACTCGCTAAGAGAATGAAGGCAGGCACGCGCAATATATTATATAATAACTTTTTATAGGCTTTTGCAAAAAAATTATTAGAAAGCACTGTCTTACTTTTATGGTTGGAGTGATGATTGACATGGCCTCTTAAAATTACACGAATCTGAGTAATTTTTTGTAATAAAGACCCGAAATCGTACATAATTAATTTTCTTCTTTCTAAAGAACAACCCGAGTAGAAAAGAAAGGTTACCATGTAATGAAATCTAAAGTAGTAATAATATCATAGTATAATGAAATAATGAGTTAATAACAATGGAGAATAAAATAAAATTATTAATGAAAATTCGTGGACAACCATTTACAGGCATTAGCAAAAATCAGGCCACGGCAATTCAATGAGATCGATTTCTTAAAAGCCTCCAACATCAAAACCAAAATATCTTTACTTGCTCTATGAACATACCATACATATATGAATACTCATTTCCGGTAAAAAATTAATCATGAAATCATCTCCCGGTCATATTGCCTCCCATTTAAATTAAACATGGATGGAACACCTGAATGAAATCCGGTGTCGTTACGTAACTGTTATTCGGCAGCTGTATTCTGTATGGTGTCCTTCTGTATGCCTTTTCATTCAATCACAGGAGCGAACCCTGTCCTTGAATAGCATTCGGACTAAATCCGAGAAAATCCGAAGACTATGCACGGGGCAAAAGTCAGAGAAGGTACTCGAGGGAGCAAAGCTTAGTAAGACCATCCGGATGCTGGGGAGACGTTGGATGTTTTTAGGAGTTCCACGAGCTTTTGCTGTTGCCCTTATGAGGAAGGGGAGACCACACAAGTCGGAGGTCCTTGCGCGAGACCCTTAATATATGAACTGTCGACTACAGAGATTGGTTTTTCGGTAAGGAATTGAGGGAAAGACAGATGGGGAAAATAAGAAAGGGGACTCAAGAGGGACGGATAAAAGATGATAAAAAATGGAAGACCAGAGGGAGAAGGGAACTGAAAGGACCTACTGGAGTGAAATTTGTGGCTGGAGAATTCCTAGTATGTTCAGAAAAGTATATACAAGATATAACTTTAGTCTGAAAGAATTTGAGTGATTGGACTATTTATGATACAACCGTAAAACCTGGCGTAACCATTTCAACCTTACAAGAAGACTATATGCATATTGTTTCTTAAAAGTAATTTCTTATTCTTTCTTTAATAAATCTCTCTTAATTCTTCTTAAAAAGGCGGGTAATTTTTCTTAAAATAAAAATACTTCGTAATTTCCACATCAGATTTTTATTTGACCTGGAGATATCAACTCGTTGACGAAACTAGCCAAATATAATTCTGCTGTGGAAATTACGTAATATTATTTCTTTTAAGATGTGTGCTCACGAAGTCACGCTTGGACTAATTAATTTTATTTTGGGCAAATTTTTATAAAAATAAATTGTTTTTGGATCTTATCACTTATCACGAGGTTAGAATTATTCCAAATCATTGGTTTATTATTTTAGACCATCTACACGTCTTCTGCGCTTACATTGGTTATCCTTATAAATCAGTAAGAGTAATAGTAATACACGCACTGAAAATAAATAAATTTCGTGCTAACTAACCTGACGTCTACTTACAATCGAAAACTTGGGGATTTTATAAACAAGGAAATCTTCATTAACCAAACTAATGCTACGTAGAATCTTATCGCTGAAATTGTGGAAACGACATTCATTTCAGAACACAACCTAATTCAATAGAAATTAATAACTGCGACCAAAACACGCAAATCTTTTCATTTCGGCAGTACTAACACGAGTCGTCGGTTTCAACCATCAGCATAGGAGGTAAACTGAACGGAGTTAATAGTGAATTGTCAAAAGAGATGACTTCCAGCAAAGCAGAGAGAATCGGAAAAGCTAAAGAAAAGTTGAGGAACGGGTAGAAAAAGAGATGGGGAGATGGAATATTTTTTAGGATAGAGATCTGCATGGGAGGGTTTGAGGGAATGACCTGGGAAAAGAAGTAAACAGATATAGATGTAAGGTAGAATGGGAAGCAGATGTATTTATGCAGAATGCTCAGTATGTATATACGAGTTTACGAGTTTCCTTGGGAGAGATGATACCATTGAAGAAAAGATGGGAAGTGTAAATACGGGGTGACCATAAATGTTGGGCAACAGAACTGCAACTTTGCTACCTTATCGGTTTACTTAGGCAGATTTAGAATTTTGGAACTCACAGATTTGTTTAATATTCTACTTTTATACACTCATCACTATCAGTAAAGCTTAATCTTACAATAAAATATTTTGGAACTTATCTGCCATCCTAAATACGTATGCGAACTTGGATATGAATCTTCTCCATACTCATTTTGGAAGTTCTGGTACGCAGACTTAAAACATTTATTGGTTTGTTTTTCAGCGAAAGCTAAATAAAATTACTATAATAAGATTAATTATCAACGATTCCCGTAATTGTACTCTTGGTTATTCTCACTTTCCCAAATTGTAAATCACCAAGTAAAGGAAATATGGAATTTTATGGTTATTGAATATCTTTTGTTTTCAAATTATTCAGTAGATCTCTTACGGTACCATCCCAACTAATGTTTCAGTACAATATACGATTATGTTTAAAACAGTGACTCGAGAGAAATACTCTCAGCTGGTATGCTGATCCTATATTATAATCCCAAATAACTGATTTTTGCGGGATTAGCGTAATGTGAGCAGTAAAGCACGAGGTTCTCCTTCTTTCATTTCACCCTTCCTTCATAATACATAGCGAAAAGTGGATCTTAAATTGATGTATCTGTCGTTAAGATTGTCATAAAAGGAAAACGTTGAAAATATATGGCTTGAGAAACAGCCGATTTTAATCTTTAACGAGCGTAAAAATTCTGATATGAGGATAAGCGTGAAGGTGTTTACTCAGCGCGATTATGGGCGCGTCTAAAACCCACGGATGAGCGAAGGGAAAAATGTTGACATGAATAAAACTGGAAACCAGGTCTTCCGCTTTCCGGGCAGATGCTATAATACAAAGCATCTCGAAAACGGTGAGAGACTGGTTCCGCGTGGTAGCTAATTGGTAAGAGTTGTGGTGGCTAATCTCTCATAGTTAAAGAGTCAATTATTTCATTTATATTTGGGATGCACCACACAGAGCGCCAAAATGCGTTGATCTACAATAATTCGCTAGTTATTTACTAAAATAAATTCACTTATAAGATTTCACCGGTTAGATATGTTGTGTATGTATGTCTGTTTGTGAGTAAATTCATGAGATGGATATTAATTACAAAGTCTTCTGTGGGTTTAAAAGTCACTTTCGCATTATGCGTCTTTTTGGCGGATTCGCCATCGATTAGCTATCCTTAGGCTAGAGAATCTGCCTGGGTTCTAATCACAATCACTATGGCATCTTAACCCGCTTATTCTGCAATCCTGCAACACTTCCTACCCGTCATATTTCAACTCCTACCGACTCTGAGGTTGTTTTACCGCCGATTTCAACGACGAAATATTCTATTGGCAACACTGTCTCCTGGGGGAGGGAAGGGAGGGAGAAAGGGGAAAGAATGGAAGATAGAAACGAGGCTAAATAAGTAGGGATGGTGGGTGCGTGTATTTGTGCGGTGAGATGGAGAGGGAGGCGTACATGAGGGCAGATTGACCGAAGGGAGAGAAAACCAAAAGGGCCTTCTTCGTCAGAGGCGAATTTTTCAATGGGGCCAGTTGAGCGTAAGGCGCGATTGGAGAGCGGTCATATGTGAAATAGCATGTGGGTTGCGGAGGGGCGGGCGATGGGGACGGGGCGGTCGGCGTGGGGTTTTTCGGTGCCGAAAGGTGAGTAGTGTAAAAGGGCCTGCGAGGAAAGGGGCGGGGATTGCTCCGTGGAGTATCGTCGAGGACTCTTCCTCTCCGGAAAAACCTGCTCCGCCGTCTACTTTCGTGGAACCCGCTCTCGAGTTGGAAAAAAGGACCCAAGAATGGCGCATTATGTCCGCGGTGTATGTGTTTGTCAGCGCGACTTGAGAGATAAAAAAAGTTTCGGGGCCGGTTCTGTGAACTACCTTGGACTCTCTCAAACGGACCTTTCAAGGATGCCGGACTGCTGAATATATTGCCGAAAATGAGCCGCTACACCCGCTCGACCCAATATTCGGATTTTGGATCGATTTACTCTCGCGTACGGTTCTCATTTCTTCCTGCTCCTTATCCTTATGAATGGAATTTATAATAAGGAAAAGGATAAGGAATTTACTTTGCAATTTGTTGTGCGCCTAAAACCCAAGGATAGACAGATGAGAAAATTAGCAACATGTCTGGGACTCGAGCCCAGGTCTCCCGCATTCCGGGCAGGTATTCCAACTACTGAAATTGACGCGGCATGGTAGTTCAGTGGTTAGAATACCTGCCCGGAAAGTGGAAGACTTAAGACTTGATCTCTAGTCTCACTCATGTCGCTATCTTTTACATCTCTTTATCCTTGGAATTTTTAATACACATTTTGGTACAGGATGAGAGAAAATGTATCTTTCGTTTAATTTTGTCTCAGTCATTGGCATGGCTTTGATAGTAAGCTACTGGTATTAACCATGATGATTAATGGGATTAATTTGGGTCACTCATTCAACACAACGAAAAGCGTTATTCATTGAATCATTTCGTTTCACTTGCAGGGAAATTTTCAACTCATTAATAAGATGCTCAGTATGGAATTAAGAAGAAAATTACCTCACTCCTCATCTTATCCAGTAAGCCTCACTCCCTTTCCAAGGGTAAGTAATGGCGAAGTAACGAGATAAATACCAATCTCCAGGCTAAATATATAGAGGTCTCGAACGCACCGAACTTTAAAAATATATCAGGCAAACGCCACGGCGCTTTTCCTGGATTAGGATTCTTAAAAATTTCCTTAAACATGTTTGAACTGATGTTTTCAAATACCGCATTCTTCAATTTTTATTGACCTACTTTCAAGCGAAATATCGTGGCTAAATATGCCAACCCGATCACGCCTAGCGAGATCGCATTATCTTTTATTTTTAGTTAATTACGTTTCTTTAGTTCGATACAACATGGTGGTTATATTCGATTTACTCTCAGACGAAAAAAAAATGTTTTTGGAACGGATGTTTCGATTTCTTCGTCGATTAGATTTTTTCCGAATGTATTATTTTAACTTCACTTCTCATCACATCCTTTCATCTCACCAAAGAAATAAAATTCTGGTATTAACGAGTGGATTAGGTAATCCTATATAAATGTAGAGAGCATCAAATTAAAATTACTGGGTGATACACGATAGAATTACTTTACGATGTATAAAAGGTCAGCACTCAAAAGATTTTTCTCCTCCGCGACGAAAATAAATCTCCATGCTATATTTCATAGTTTATTTCCATATTATATATTATATAAAGATATCCTTTTATGGAGAAACTGAATTCAGAAGACTTCTATTATTTTCTCCGTATGTTTCGTCTAAAGAAAATTTCTTGTTTCATTTAATTACTTTCCTATACTAAAATTAAAATCTTTCAGAATTACATTCCATGCTACTTCAAGTTTACCATTCTTACTTTTTGTGAAACATTTCAATTCTATTTTTGTCGTAGCCCATTAGTCTTTTTAACATAAGTCTACAGGAAAGGAGAATATTTCTTTCTGCGATTCTCTATACCACGGTAAACACAAAATATAATGACTCAAAAGTAGACATGAAAGGAATAAAAATGGTGAAAGGTAAAAAGCTGAGACTAAGGCTCAGAAAAAATTATATTTTCGGAGAAAAATATAAGATGATATAGAAGATGATACTCATGAATGAAATGAAAAAGGGAAGTGAATGGAATTGGCACATGTGGATAAAGGAAAGAATGATTCGGAAAGAGAAAAGATTGATACAAAAAAAAGCAATGAGCGAATTCTTCAAGACCGAAGTCAAGCGGTTGTGTGGCTTTAATTGTGTGGCTGCCTTAAGGTGACACACTCGCTTTGCAGCTGTAAATATCATTTTGATACTCATTGGAATATCGGTGTAGAATACTGCTTCGCAACTTTACATGGTATTGTTACGGCACACGCTTAACATTTTATTTTTGTTTATTTATCGATGAATCTCATGTGCTTCTGTTCTGGAGAGTAACGCATGATTTTCCTAATACAACTTAAATCATCATTGTGCTAAACTGTTTTATTAAATAAATGTCGTGGAAATTGTAATTCTCTGTGAAAGGTATGAAAGACAAAACTGTAAGGGACTACAAAGTGAGCGTTGATGAGGTACACTATTTAATTCATCATATTCTCGTAGCTAAAGGCAATAATATGTTATGAGTACTCTATTCTTCAATTCGTTAATAGATCTATTCAACACTCATTTACTGTACATATAGCTACATTATGTAAAAAGTATTAACGAAATGTAATATTGAATGATAACCATGTTGGGCACTCTTTATCCAAAATAACGTTGACTGTACACAAAAAATGTGTTTGCATCCCTCTTGAATTATAGTTTCTATATTAATGGGTTAAAATTATGAAGGGACTATTAAGTCTCTAATAAATACGTATGTATGTATTAAGTAAGTTAAGTTTCTGCCTTCATATACTATATTAAACAGCTGTTGAGGAGGTATAAGCATAATTACGATCGCCTCATTAATTTTTGCTCCCAAGAAAGCTCCATGACTCGCCCACAATTAACAGCAGGACCAAACGATACAACAAAATTAGCGTAACTACAAAATAACCTCTCCTCTAACTTTTTAGACCGAAAGTGGACCGAATTTGCGTAAAGCAGGACCCGTTAAAGACTTTCCCATCCCCGCCGCGGCACTTTGTGAATTGATTTTAGCTGCGTGAGGTGAAGGCGTCCCTTTATGAAGGAATCTCCGGAGGCGAAACAGCCGCTGGACGATGGAGCACTACGCTTCCTCGTCCCCGGAGAAGAAAGCAGGCGAGGGACCAAATGCGATTTCACGCATCTCTCCCTCCGGCTCAGAGCATGAGACTTATCCCGGTCCCTCCCCACACCTTTTTAGGCAAGCACGCTCGATTTAAAAAATACATAGCGGAGTGGGACGGCGTCATAAGCACGACTTTAACAAAGGGAAGGATAAAAGGATACGAGAGGAATTTTTTAAACAGATCGAGCTTAGGCTCGAAAGCGTAATGCATCGTGGACGTGGGAGAGTTCCTGGCGTTGAAAGTAAACAGTCGCGATGTGATGTGTGAACGAAAGGTGGAAGTAGATTTGGAATGTGACTCAGATGCATAGTTAGAACTACGTATGATAATAATCATTAAGGTAATTTACTTAAAGAATACATATATTGACTTTCCAAGGAGGTATACGATATAAGAGGATTTTCTCATGTATTCATCTTACAGTAACAACAATTTTGGTGTCAGAATATTGTAGTAAAAACTATTAGAAATGCCAATTCGTCGTAATCAATGCAATAGGCAGATATGAATCGTAGAAACACTTCGCTATTACTTTCTAGTTTGTGCTCCTCGTCATATCCTAGGCAAGTAGATTGTCATACAATTTCATTAAGCGATCGACGCCCCTCTTATTCGACCTTAACACTAGTTTTCGTTTAATGTTTTAATCGATTATTTTTAAAATTCACTGTATCATAGGTAAATTATCTTCCTGGAGCACTACCAGGTTTACCTTGGGGTCGAAGTGGATATCGACTCCGGGACAACTGTCACTATAAACTAATGCAAGACATATTTGCTTCCCTAGTATCCAAAATTCTATGATTCTACTTGACTAATTCAATGATTTTTAGTAAAATTTTTAAATTGAAGTTGATAGAATAGATAGAGTTGCTAACTGATTATTTGTACATAAGTGTTACTAATCATGTTGATGGACTGTTTTGATAAAAGTTTGTGAGTTGTTATACCGTTTTGAAAAAAGATACAATTGAAAATGAGAAAAAGAAAGCTGATAAAAATCGTTCTGAGGTATGTAGCAACAGCAGCAATGAAAATCTACGATTGCCAAAGGTCAGGCTTAATAAATATTTGTTCAGGAAATTCCCAGTCTAACTCAAGGACCTTGGATTACTTGTCCGATAACTCGCCGAAAATGTCCTCATTTGTTTACTACTTTTGAAACTGTACATTGGTAAATGAACTTCTGTTCCATCGAAATCAATCCAAATACGGGCTAGCTACACCTTAAGTATTGTGTATGCTACATTCATTGAGTGATAATTACAGTTATTCATCAAGTAAGGGATATATCTGAACCAGCCATCCGTTAAATCTTAAGTTCTGATGTCGATTTAAAATAAATTCAAGACATACACAGTTCTCAACCATATAATTTTCATCTAACGCCCCGTAGAAAGCCCTTATCTTTTCCCTCTTCGTATGCTTAGAAAATAAATCCCTTGAATTTCCCTCACCCTAAAAACCACGATTCAGGCGGGATATTCCACGTTTACCCGCATCAATAATCGCACGCGACGGAGAATAATTCAAAGAACCTTAAGGAAAGCCACGCAAAATTTCGGCCCATTACTTCTCCAGCCGGCGCGCGACAAAAAAACGGTTTTATGGTTAACTAGCGCTCCTCACGCCTTCTCCACCGCACGCTATACAACTTCACACCCCTCCCCAACCCCCTATGAGAACCACCCCGAGCCGTGCGAATAAAAAAATAGAGGACACCATCCCCCAGTTCCCAACCCTTCGCATCCAAAGCATTATGAGGGGAAGGCACAAAAATGAGAAGAGGGAGCTAATGCGATGAGCTGAGCAAGTGGAGGGTTGGATGAACGGGAGGTGAGGGTAAGAGAAAGGAATCGTCAGAGTGGAAGGCTCGCAAGGTAATCAGGCGTAAGTTGCTTTACCCGATCAACCCACACCACCCAAAGTATTCCCTTCCCCGAAAACCTCCCACACGCACCTTCAATTTAAATCCAACACCGCACCCCGCACCTCCCCCTGTCCCCTTTTGTGGTCGCCGCCAGAGCAGAGAGTTACGGGCAGACCACAAGACGCGCTCATCTGACGAATGGGGGAATAAAAAAGGTGGAGGTTGATGATGAACGGCGTAGGAGAGAGACGAACGAGTAGAGAAGGAGCGTGAAATAAAAAAACATTTCGCTATTTACGCGATCGAGAATCATGAATGCAAGTCCGCCTACAATGCCAGAGCGGCAACAAAAGGAGAAGATTCAGACGGGCCTCGTCTCGTCTGCCCATTGTACGCGTGTGCGCATGCGCTTTTCTTCGACTGCCGCCGGAGTCGACCAATGAGGGATGAGAAACGGGATTAGGGTGGCGACGATTGGCGGGAGAGGGAGGATGTTCTGCGCGCTCTTTTGTTCCCACGGTGGCGGAATGGAAAAGCGAAGCTGATGAAAGAGGGAGCGAGAAAAGAGTGAAATTTTGAAGAGCGGTGGAGAGGTAGTGAAATTCGGCGTGCGTGGAAGGGAAAAATTGGGAGGCGCCATTAGGCGTAACGAAGCGGATGAAAGATTAATGCCATCAGGCGAATTAGCGGGGAGCACAGATCAAACGCATTCGCTCCGACTAGAAATATATAAATTCCTCGGTAAACAGGGCGCGCGGGGCGGGAGCTAATATATTGCATTTCGTTCTGAGCCAGTGGTTCCGCCAAATAATATCATCCTTAATTAAATGCGGGCTAAAGGATAACTGAGTGAGCTAAAAGTAATAACGCGCTAGAATCAAAATTAGAGCGTTGACTTCGACTCTGATTTCTGTTTGAAATGTCTCTTAAGCTATAAATGCAATATTTGTTGATCTTCGCAGCAACTACGCAAGCTTGAAGCAGAGGAAAATTTTTTTCCAGAAACGTACTCAAGCTAAATTTGTGCTGTTTCTTGAAAATCCAAAATTACCTTCTGAATCCTGAATACAATATGTTGGAATTATTATATTAAAAATTTATAATGAATAATTGAAAGTCTTTTACAAATAAATCAGCAATGGACGAGCCCTCAACATCATGGAACTTTCTTCTAAATTACTTTTTGCACAATTATAAATTGCTATTATTATTTTCGAAAAATAACCTATCATCAACGCTGCTTCTGAAATCGTTTATTTTAGATGAAAACAAAAACTATCTCCACGAATACAGTATATATTTCTGCTTCAATTTTTCGATTATTACAAAAAATATCCAAATCACTATGAGTACGCAGTAAAGGAAAGGTGGTGATCATTACTTTCTTTGGCAATTACGAAAATCACAATTCAATAAATAAGAAAATTTAACACTGGAAGATAAATAATGCTCAGAGATGATAATAATGAATTCAACTTCTCCAGATTTTAAGTAATCAATAAGAATTTTTTTCATTGTTAAAGATTCGATACCCATTTCAGGTTTTACGACGATAATTTGAGCGAGAGCTGAATATGAGTCCAAAAATATCTCAACTGATTTCTATAAATTAGAGAAAATAAATAACAAAGGTACAAATTAAAAATAAATTAAAAGCAAGGATTTCAGAAAGTTTATAATTGTTTTTCAGATAAAGAACTGTGGTTAATGATTTCATAAAATAAACAAGGTGTATTAATATAACTTCCAATTAAATGTTACATAAACGGCTGATTTATAATTCCAAAGTAATTAATCTAGCCTTCATAGAATCTCATTTACCACTGGACGTAGGCGTAAATAAAAAACAACACTAAAACTCATTCCCCCTAATTTTCTTTATTCTCACTTCGTACTTTCTGATTCTCGATTAAAAAAAGCCTTACTGAGTGGCGTCACGGCAGAAAAGTGCACCGCACATATGTATAATACTTATTTTCCAGCTCGCTCTACTAAAGCTTTAATCATCTCTCTTACGCTCACCTTCCCTTATCCGTCATATGCCGACCTCACCCCACTTCCCTCGCCATTACTGCATTAACCGTGTCCTCTTCTGTAACCGTTGGTGCGTGCTCGCACACAAACGCATGCTCGCGTGTCCGCATTGTCAAACCCCTCGTGCGACATACGCAGTCCCCTTTTGTTTACACCCCGCATTCTCTACACCCCCTCCCGTAGGAAAAAAGAGTGAAAAAAGGGACCTTCTCCCTGCATACAACCAATCACCGCCATCTACGTCACCAGCGTTTCCCGCGGTGTCAAATTAATGCGCTCCTCTCCGCTCATTGTGTCCTTGTGGTCCTCCCTCCAATCCCATCCCGATAACGCCTGCATAGTCACCTCGTTGCGGTAATTTTCGTAGTAAAAGTTTTGATAAACAAGTTGGTAAAAGCACGCGTGAAGTAGATTAATATAGGTAGGCGATACGTTGCGGCCCACAGGAGGGTGTAAGTCATTAAAGTCACCGCCGGAGGGAGGTAGAGGAACTTGCGGTACTCTGGGATGCTAAATGCAGCCTCGCTATTATTTTGGTTTCAGGCGAGAAGGGCTACAAAGAACGTTCCATTTCCGAGTATTCAACGGAACTTCCACTCCCAAGAGTGTCAATGATAGTCAACGACATAATTATGGTCATGATAAAGCAAAGTAACGTTGTATTGAAGAAAAAATTATCAAATGTCCCATTAAATTGGGTTAACTTCGCTACATGGAATGCTTAGCAAGATTCTGTTAGCTCTATCCAATAAACTCATCTCGTTAATAAAAGCAAATTATATTTACTCGCATTTCGTATGGGACTCCTTTAACTTTCAACGAAATAGGTAGGTTCAGACGAGACCAACATTAGCAATGCTATGAATTGACATGCGATTTCATAAACAGAAAGTATACTACAATACCATAAAAAGACTTAAATAAAAATAGCCCCGTTTGAATGGCTAAGCTATTAACAATCAATGAAGCACACCTAAGGGACGAAGAAAAATCCTTGCAGCGTTTGAAGAGTTGTATTTTCTTGAAGATCTACAATTCACCTAATATTTCCATAATCCAAAATCGTTGCATCAGTCATATTTCGAATCAGTATGTTATAATAATACTTTGGAGCTCTCTATTTATTAATATCCACAAGTTTTATATGGAGACGACCATTGGTTTCGATTCATATTCACCTAATGATGACCCTATGAGTCGAAATCATCGTCGTCTTGCAATAAATTTTGCTGTTCATGAAAGGCCGACTTTTCCTTATTCCTAGTTTATCATGAATGAAAAAGTTCTCGGGACTTTCTAAAGCGAGCTCCAGATACAACCAACGGTTGAAACGTTGCTCTAGTATGTACAATAGAATATTTAGCTTCGAAAAATGATGATGGATAATTAAAAAAGAGATAATAAATGTATAATCATAATTGATAGTATTCATGGAATATGCATACTTTCTCAGGTATTGAGAAGATTTGTTTGACCGCTTGCTTCAACAGAGGATCGTCTTTAAGAGGAGATTCCTGAAAGACTTCCCTTTCAATCTTTATACAGGACACCATATTCCTCTAATTTTTCAAGTCTTACTTCAAGATGGTGTTCAACGCTATAAAATCGTACGACCATTTTTTCTGACTTCCACATTAACAATCTGCCAGTTAAGTCGTAAACCACAATTAAGCTCAATGATTTTATATTGTCGCTCTTAAACTAAATTCTTTGCCCAAATTATTTTAATTACGTTGTTTTCAAATCTTGCAAATAGTATGTAGTATTCAAAAAGTTTTACTTGATCCAAATTCACCAAACCCTTTCGCTTCAGCGCAACTTGCAAGTTCGCCATCTGGAGAGCTCGACTCCGAAACGTGAAGTCGAATAAATCCTCAGACAGTCAAATAATCTCAGACAATGCTCCTTGACGACAGCTGTCCCACCAACAAAATTCCTGGTCTCCAGAACCCAAACAAGATGACGACTACAACATTACCATATTAAAACGAGAGGGGACTGAAGACGCAGACCACAACGTCCAAACTAGACAAAGCCCGCGTAAATGTACACTCCAAAAACTTCCCTTCTATCTGTCCGTCATCCTGTGCCGTAGTCCCGCGTCAGGAACACTCCCGCACCGCAAAACGCATAACAGCCCTCCATCAAGCCTCCCTCCCCCTGATTGTGCTCTCATTCTTCAAGATCAACCAAGCGGACTGAGCACCACGCGCCTGCTCCACGCCCCCTCCCCTCATCGCCCCCGAACTCCCTTGGGTAGACTCATAAGGCACCCACGCAAACCATCGAGGGCCTCCCTCGAGGATGCCGGATTATTATTAGCAACGCGGTATTTTGAGTGGGACATAACCCGGGGAAGGATCGCTCGGAAAGGAGTCTGGCTAGAGTGGAACCTTTTATGCGAGGGCTGATCCTTTATGAAAGCATGCGCCCGCGGAAAATCCTCGCAAAGCGTGGGAATTGAATTCACACGACGGGCGCAAAAGCAGAAAAAATCTCTTCCACCTGAGCGGAGCCTTGTTGAAACAGTTGTGTTGCATCCACCGATTCTCCGCGTTCTTTTTTATATTTTCTCTTTCCCCGGGTGTGATACTTCCACGATGTAGGATTTTTTCCTCCTCAGAAACGAAGGCAATGCGGGTTGAACTTAAATTCTCTCATCCGATGCCTCCATATACCGAGTATTTGGGCGAATAACCACCCGAAACGAAGAAACAAACACTCGAGCGATCTCTTGGATGCGAAAATAAATATCGATTCTTGAATCCGTTGCTGCGTACGTATGCAAACGTGAGATAGATTAAAGTATCTATGCTAATAGATACGCGGTTGCTGTGAAAATAGGTATAAATTCTGTTTCTTCATAAAGTCAAGGGTCCGTGCTTTGAAAGACAGGACCTTGAATGCATGGTGGATGGCATCAAGAAAATTAAACGCACGACTTCCACGCCTTTTCACAGATTTATTACGTGCGATCGGTTTCGAAAATTTATGACAAATAATGGCAGTAATAACCTCCATAAAAATCTGTAAGACTGAGAATTAGACACTTCCTTAAACTCCCTATCAAGGTTAACAACAGAGATCGATTTAACCTTCTAATAAACCACTGTATGTTAAGAAAAGCACCGTAGGGGCGTTGGCTTTCTAAAACAGCGACCCATATTTCGTACTTATCTGCCGTTACAATTTAATAATATTTCAAGTTTTTCAGGAAGAGAGCCGTTTAAATTCAGCCTATTAAATTGCCTCACTCATTATAGAGTAACTAATGCAGAATTCATTTATAGAGCCAACGGAGGGAGAATTATCGCTAAAAAATTATATGGAAATTTGGAGACTCAATCGAACGCACACGATACTCTGCTAAGAATTTTGTTTTTGAATTTGTAGTGGTAGGCTAAGATGGAGTTGCGAGAGACTAGTAACGTTCCGTGTTACAATTCGGAACAATAAAGTGACTGGCTTGCGATAGAACGGCTTAAGGAGTTGCGGCAAACCAATCCTCGTACTCAAAGGCCTAGATGATATTACTCTTACCTTCTCAAGGATTAAAGACAAACGCAAAATTAAGCGAAGAATTAAATTTTTTTTTCAGGGCTTCTTGTGGTCTACGAAATTACGTTATTTGAACAAAAAATACTCTTATTTCAAAATCCAATTGAATTAATACAAAATTTAGATTTAAATTCTGAAAAAGTTGTCTTCCTAAAACGACGGACTGTAATGGACTACTTGTAACAAGGACTACTTCGTAGTCTTGAAAAGAAGATTTATTCAAAGACAAGACCATGAAATGATCTCAAGCCCACCTTCGATCTCTAACAAGCCCGTTTTAAATATCAATTGATGGTTAATTCAATTCCTCAATCATTTTCTTAAAATCTTAATTGAAATATCACCAGTAAAATCAACGTAATTATATAATTAATAAATAGCCTCTTTCGGTAATAGAAATTTTCATGAGACTTCCAACCAAAGATGGTTTCATATGACCAAGAATAAGATACAGAATATCATTACCTACTTCTTTGGGTTACATTGTGAAATATGTTTTAGATAACGAAAAGTTGTAATAGAGATCTGAATGGATTGATTTAAGTGGGTCATGGCCAGTGGGCCATATGCTGATACATCCTGTTATTAAAGATGAATCAGCATTAGATGTTATTAATTATGCGGCGTGCGATTAGGAACATAAATTCCTATATATTTATTTATTTAAATTCGATAAAAGTCGCGAATTTTCCCTTTCTCTTTTATTTCAATTTTTGAGCCAGTTTCCAGCTGGCAATATGAGAGGCAATGAAATGACAGTGCCATCTGTTTGTCTGACGCGTTACAATTTTTTCGGAGGCAAAGTTATGGAAGTCAGGAAAACTATCTTGAAGATATTTAAGAATAGTAATAAGGGTTTTTTTGGGCGATAATGAAACTGATGAGTCTCTTCTGACATCCAAGCCATCGTCTTTAAGTGTTTAAGAAAGAAAGAGACAACGATGAAAAAGAACTAGGAAGAAAATGAACATTTTGTGTATAAAAGCCTGAGCCAGCACCTATGAAAAAACCCCTGCAGTATCCACTAGAAAGAGGATGTGTAAAACCTGAGAAATCTACTTATACTTCAGTAAAAATGTTAGAGCAGAGTATGATAAAAAAAAGAATTGGTAAACAAATGGGTAAAGCGTATATGTTGGAGTCTAATAAGGAGGGAATGTATTCCTGTGAGATTGAAAGTGAGCCATGAATTCTGAATTGACTTTGTAAAACATCAACAACATTCTTTTAACCCAAGGATAAACAGATGCGAAAAATAGCGACATGACTGGGGCTCGAACCCAAGTCTCCCACATTCCAAGACCAAGTCCTGACATGGTAGTTTAGTGGTTAGAATACCTACCCAGAAAGTCCTGGGTTCGAATCCCAGTTATTTCGCTATTCTTCACATCTGTTTATCTTTGGGCTTTAAGACCCACACCTCAATGTGCTCAGTTGACAACTCCTTTCCAGCATTCTTTAAATTAAATTTATCATGGTTTCACTACAGATAACATCATCAAGTAAAAGTGAAATCAGATGTTTTATTTTCCTGGTACTACCCATCAATGAAAACATGGTCAGTCTAATTTTAAAACATTGCAAATATCAGTAAAATTTGTCTCACTCGGTACTAAAAATTTCCATAAAGCCGTACTAGTCTTTGCTATGAGGAAGACAGATGTCCTAGATTATTCCTGACCTATAAAACCTATGAAGAAACTTTGAGGAAAAACTTAAATATGGCTAAAAAGCGATATGGATCCTTGTGAACAACCTCGCACCTTAATAACCAGGTAAATCATGTAGAAAATACTGACTAAA
This sequence comes from Ladona fulva, assembly GCA_000376725.2. Taxonomy (NCBI): domain Eukaryota; kingdom Metazoa; phylum Arthropoda; class Insecta; order Odonata; family Libellulidae; genus Ladona; species Ladona fulva. The sequence continues at coordinate 511,034 of KZ308115.1, read as the reverse complement.
TCGCGGGGAAGAATCTCTTCATAAGATTGATCGCAGTTTCCTACCCATATTTCCATCACAACGCCGAGGCAATAATTAACCGCTCATAGACTCGAGAGTTGTGTAACACCCCGAGTACATTGTTGTTGGCTGTGAGAGTCGAATGGGGCCGAGGGGGAGGAGAGACGCATAGGCAGGGCGCGTTGCATAGAGTGCGTTGGCACCGCATCTGAGGGAGCGTGGTGCTATAGTTTTTGACGGATCTGGAGCAGGCGCAGGGCACCAAGACGTGCCTTGACAGGTATCGCACGAGGGGTACCACACACGCAGCAATCAGATTGGATCCAATGGAGAGGAAAATGAGCGAGAGAAGAGATGGAGGAGATAGACTGCACTGCGGCTGAGCGTGCAAACACGACTGGAGGCTCGCGTCCTAACCCTTTGCATCGAGAGGAAATCGAGAGGGGCAGAGGAGAAAATGAGCTCAAAGGAAGAGCAGGACTTTTGACAGGAGTAATCCCATAAAACGGATTAAAAATTTTTCGATCATTAATCTCTCCGTGCAGCTCTCGAGCCGTTAGAGCTTATGGAGCGAAATGCCTCCGGACAATCATGATCAATAAAATGTGATCGTCACAGCCAACGATTATGAACTAATTGAGAAGGTGAGAGCTATAAAGGTTAATCATATTCCCTTAATTATTTTCAATTGCGAATCGATCAAAACTACACGCGAGGAGATCATAATACCATAAAATTTAATGCAATCAAATTTTTATTGCAATGTTTTTCCACCAATTCAAGACATGTAAGTTTATATTACTTTAAGAAAGCTCATAACTTGCCTCATTTTGATATACCAGTAAAAGCATATCCTTTATCTTTTAAAATAATTTAGAAAAGGTTGAGAATGGAGGAATCGTACTCTATTGAGATCCATGATCTTCTCACAGCAAAATATTTCCTCCTTGAGCCTAAAGAATTATCAGAATAAACGCCAGGAGAAGATTTTAGCAAATTTAATGATAATATAATATTCATACTTTCAAAAAGGCCTATCTTTTCAAGAGAATATGTGAGGTAAGAAGGTTCTGTTGAAATATGCGCCAATGGAAGTGATATCGCAAACTTTGTCTTTAACATATCTTTAAGAGGCAGCATTAATGCACTTAAATCTCATGGTCACAGCACCTAAGATTTCATAAAATTTTCATTATTTCACCGAAGACTTCAGATTGACGTTTTAAATAGTTTTAAAATCAGCCAAATGTTAAGGGAAGTAAATTTTCCTCGACTTCCAATAATCAAAATTACTATTAACTCTGCAAATTTTTTAAACTGTAATCTATGGTCTATTGTATAACAAGCAGTCGAAATCCATGTTTCATGATTGAGTTTGTGTATTCTACTCAAACACTTCTGTTTTACAAGTAAAATAAGGCCCTTCGGTGCAGATACTTTCTCTTCATTAACCCTCGGACACAAATATCCCTCCGTCTGAGAATGATCTTCACCCCTAAGTTTCCTCTTCTCTCCCGTCACTCCCACTTCTGATCCCTCTCTCCATCCCCCGATCACTTCCCATCAATCTTTCCGCATTTTCCCCACCCATTCCCACATTTTCCCTTCCCTCGTCTACAATGGGATTCGTTTCTTCAGCTCATTCATCACGTTCCGTCAAAGTCCCTTTGCTAACAACCGACATCAATAGCTGACCCTAAATGTTGTTTTTTTCTACTTCGCTAGAGAGAGAGAGAGAGAAGGTCAGGTGAACTCGATGGACACAAATGGAGGAGGCGATGAAAGATGAGGTGAGAGGAGGACGGTTTGTTTCCGTTTTTTCGATCTCTTTATTTCGTCTCTTGCTTCCAGTCTTACGTGATCGCGACCGCGGAGGTAAGTCGTGCAGGAATTTACACGGAATAAACTGACCTAAATACGGACCCTTATGGTTGATCTTAATTGGAATCGAGGTCGGTGTTTGCCGATCTAACAGCTTCGCAAAGACAGATTTCGCTTCGCTTTTCAATGCTGAAGTTCTGAAAATCGGATGAAATAGCCATAAAGAAGACTCGACTTGTAACGATGTTACGATACAGCTCATCACTAACACTTCAGCTAAAACAATCTTGAATTAATCAGCACAAAAAAATCAAAGCAATGTATGAGGTGATATTGTAGTTTATCTCGTACTAAGTACCCTGGACAGTTATACACTCACGAGATTATATTTATTTTTCATTTACTATTTCCAATTTCCTATTAAATACAAGAACGGCGACAAGTTTTCTTCGGGCATTGACGATTTTAAGTCCTAAAATCGTATACATGTATTACAACAGAAATGTAAGTAAACTTTAAAAAATGCAAATAAAGGCAAAAAGGTGATAAAAAAATGGAAGGAAAGTAAGTGAAAATTGTTCGCAAAAAAATATTAATATACGGGCCTTGAAACAATTGAGAAGTAGGTAATATTGGGAACTTATGAAGTAAGAGTTGTGAGGAACTTCGAAATTGGAGCATTAGTCATATGGGAGAGACCGCTGAAAAAAAAATAACTATCTCTTTGACAACTTGAAATCCGAAAAACCATTCTATATTAGTCATTCATGAATTTTTTTAATCGTTAGCCGAAACCGAGTTAACCGTGTTACCCTTCAGCCGAAGTATCTCTGTACTTTAAAAGGATGTAATACACTTTCCCAGCAGATTATATTATAGTACCAATCTACCGTCGTAAAACCTCCTCTAATGTTGAGTAATGAAGTAAAGGTAAAACTAAAACCTATGGCGCATTACATGATTACATGTGGCGTATTGAAGTCTGATAAATTTAAAAATTAATATCTTACGTAATTTACATAAGCACACACAAAGACACGTTCATAATAGAACCTACCGCTGAATTTCAGAGCGTATTTATCATAGTTTATGGCGCATTGTAATTGTTTATTTGCCGCATGTAGAATGCAAAATGAAACAATTGAAGCATAAACCATAACAGGTACGCCACTCTTGCTCTTAATGCGCAGGAAAATCCCTAGTAGAAGAAAATTATCCTCAAAATTAAAAAACCAAAGCAACCACAGAATTGATCAATCACAGACTTGGTAGTGTCCTTCAGGGGCCATTGTCCCTCGCATCGGAAAAAACCTTAATGAATCGAATGCTTGCCAATTACATAGGGTCGCAAATCCGGCAGGTGTTAATTAATTCGTCGATATTTGTATCCCTTGGGAACACTCGATTGAAGAAAGAATGATATCACGAGTTTTGTGGAAATGGAGGGATTCAAAAGCGAGTCCGAAACGGCAGGGAATGGGAACAGAAATGGATCCCAGAGTCCAATTCCTTGCGATGGCTGTTTATAAGCTGCTGAACGAGGGCCGAAAGGGATGTAAATAGTGAGATGGAAAATCACCGGGCGGAAGTGTTTTGTCTTTGCGATGGAAAGCGCCAACTTTTGCATTGAGCGAGGAAGATGGTCGATACAAAAGAGATATCGAGAGAGCGTTAGATGGGACGAGTTTTAGCAAGAGGGAATGGAATGGATTCGAACGCTTGAATACGGAATGAGACAAAAGGATTAAGGGAAGGATGAGTATGCATAAAGGAAAGGAAGCAAAATAGGAGGGAAGTTTGTGAAAGGGGTGAGAATTTGAAGGAGGGACGAGGAAGGAGACGGAACAATACATCGGGTGGCGGAGTAAAGATGAGAGATTAAAAATGGAAGCGTAAACGTAAGAGAAGTGAGAGATGCGAACTATAAACGGAAGAATAACGTGGTTCGATGAAGTAATTCGAGTGGAGAACAAAGCAGAACGGTATATGCCCCAAATAAACGAAGGGAATTACTGAGAATTAGTCCTACTGTCGATTTTTAAAAAACATCTGAGTGGTCGCTAACAAATATAACCACGATGAAAGTGAAAAGTATGGCACAAAAGTTTAGAATATGCCCAGATTACCACTCTAAGTAGCAGATTCTAACGGAAACAAATTGAAGATATGAAGAATATATATTTTTAAAAGTATTAATCCGTTGTAGTCACAGTCCGCTTTTGATATACATCTCCCGAAATATCCGACAATGATCGTAAAATAAGAGAAAAAGATGCGAGGACAAGTCCTTTTAGGGGCTCATTTTTTCCGTGAACGATACGCAATAACAATAAAGAGTTAACTCGAACGCTTGGTGTTTATACCCCCTGCTACACGCCGAAAGGCGGCTTGCAGGGTAATTATGCAGATGTAGATGAATATCTTAAAGAGGAAATTTACTATAAGAGAAGATCAGTACAATTATGAGATTTGTTATTAATTTCGGAAGCGTAATACTTTTTTGAAACGAGATTATATGATGGCCTTATTAAAAGACAGCACATGGAGCTTAACTTCGTTTACCGATGACAAGTGAGGAAAATCGAATAACAGTAAAGAGACGGAATATACTGCGTTCGGATTAAGGAAGAAGAAAACGAGGACGGCGAAAGAAATTTCTCGTAATATATTCGCCAGTAAACAAAGTATTATATGCGTTCGTACGATTTGATGTCGGAAGTATTAATAACCAATGAAAATTGCACGGTGCAGAAAAACTATCTTACGACTCACTGCTTGAGAAGCTTTGCTTCAGTCACTAGGAGAGACTCTTCTCCAATTTCGTATCAAATACAGATCTGCTGGTGAAAAGTGGAAAGCGAAACTTTGGGACTCAAAATACAGAGCTCCCGTCATTGGGAGCTGAAGTTAATGATGTATGCAGATGGAAAGAGTCAGTGAGGAGAAAATAGAAGTAGGCCGGAAAGAGATGATGCAGGTGAGAGGGAAGGATGGGCGGGAGATGAGCGTGTGGAATGGCGGGGGGTGTGAGCAAAAGAGAGGGGAGATTGGCGTGGATGCAAGGTAAAGGGCTTTAATGGGTGCGGAGCGAGTGGGCGTGGTAATCCTTAAGAGGATTCTTTCCACATTTCGGCCCCGAGAGATAGGACGGAGGGGAGATAGGATTAAAATGGAGTGGAGATTTTGCGGGAGGAGGTGAGAGGGTGAGGTGTGCCAGAAGAATCCTTTTATTTGGCATTTTCGTGACGGCCTTGCTTTCCTAAATGGCCGAGACGAAGATGGCCTCATGCGGCACTTCTTTTAATAAATGAGAAGGTGTCAAGAGACCCAATGGAGTAAAATTTGTATAGAACGAAAAGTTTTCACGATTAGACTTATTTTACTCGTACATTGTTAGGGGAAGACTAGACCCTATTGGCCATTCTATTACCTAACCTTTGAAGTCATCTCATGGTAATATAGAACTGAGTGTAATATCAATTGAATACAATCCACTAAATTAAATCAAAACATGATAAAACAAGGGCAGATTTGGGTATAAAAATTCCTCGACTAAAGGTTTACGAAGAAATTCCCAAGATGCAAGGAAACAACCAAACAAGACTAATTTAGACGTTATTTAAGTATCGAATTCAATCATTCGTGTTTTAGTCAAATGACGAAAGTGTATGAGATTCCATCATTAATAGTAATTAAGCTGAATATTTCGTACCTCCCAATCAAGGATGATCTTCAATCTTACTGAAAATTGTGAAAGTAGCTTGCTCATACAAATATCTAACCCGAATCCTCTTAAAATAGTCCACAGAGAACAGTAAATTAAATCGTTTGGTCAACTATAAATTACGGTTGTAACACATTTCTTTGCTCGATACATTTGTATTTCATATACAGAAAACGACACGTATGAAAGCAATAAACGATCATACAATTGCATATTAATCGTCTTTAATGAGCGGACACCGTCTGTAAGTAGGATTCAAGAAATTAATTTTTCGAGACCTTTTGTCGTTTGGTTGAGATCAAATTGTGAAAACGGAGAGTATAGATTGAGCTTTTCTCGGCACAATCAAATGGTGTCATTTGGTGAATCCCTTCTCTCAAATCGAAGCAGGTAGACCATTCAGATAATCCGAGCAACCCCAAATCCGAGGGAACCAATTATCTTAAAAGTTCTTGCTACGGTCAACTTTTATCCCTCCAAACTCGCAACAACCTCCTCGACCTTCCAAGTGGACATGTGCCAAAAACACACATACAACCACCTCGCGCATCCCTACCCACACGAGCCTTGTGATACAAATAACATTTAACACTTTCCTCTACTGCTGGATGCTTCGATTATAATGATTTGAGGGGGTGAACCGCGAGAAAAGAAAAAGATTGAGATGTCCCTTCTGATTGCTAGCGTGTTTGACGTAGGAGCGAGGCGATTTCGTTTGTTATCCTTTCGTTTTAATTACGAAGGAGAGGGTTTTCAAGAAGAGGTATAAAGAGAGCCCGGTCGAGAGGGGATATACGCACACAGCTATGCGACTCGAAACCACTCGTCCTAAAGGGGGCGAGTGTGTGTTTGAGACGTCCGTTCGTACTCGTGCCTCTCGTGTCACTTGACCAACTTATTCCCTCGCTCCTCTATAACCTCTCCGGTGACCCCTCGAAAGGGGCACTCGCCCTCATCATCGGACAAGGACAAAACCGAAAAGGAGATCAAAGAAATTAAATATTCCTCTCCTTCAGCTACTCTTAGGCCTTTTTATCGGCTTTTCCTTGCCGATGTTTACCTTACGAACTTAGGATATCTCCGTGACACGATTGGTATATCGAAATCATTTATACTAAGTGGTAATGGTTCCTAGCAAAGGATATGAGTACCGCTTGGAGTTCGTAAAGCTTTATTAAGAGTGCGAGGTGTTTTGATGTAATTAATATTTTCTTATGTTCGCAGCGTAAACAGGAAACTAAACCATCGCTCTCTCTCTCTGCAAATGTTTAAAGCATTATTAATTTTTTACTTAAGAAAATAAAAAATATGTGCCATACTGTTAAGGAATACCACATCAATTAAGTCAGACTTTCAGGTAAAGCCTAATTCAATTGAGTTTATTAATTATTAAATATTAGATTAATTGAATTATATGTCATTAAATTAATACATAATATATTAACTGAATTTATATTGTATCGTTATATTTCCAATACGAATCCCATTCATAATAATCATTATGATGTACTGCGAATAAAACAGTAGAATCTGCATTATATTATTCGATACTAAAACCTTCTGATGATAAGTTTCCTTCATTTTTGTTCTTTTTCACGAAGTTCTGTTATTAAATAAATTGGATTTGTATCTATGGAACGCAGAGAAACAATCTTTCATTCTCCATTTTGAATAAAAGTTAGGCATGTTTGCGAAAGGGGGAGAGCATGAATATTTTATGTAAACCTGTACGTAAAAATATTTTAAATACATTAGCAATCAATAAAGCTTAGAAGTTGTATTGCACTGTTCTATTCCTTATTCGATCACAATAAGGAGTCATAAAATACATTATTATTACTATCCACCTCCTAAGATATTTATCTCTTATCGTTATACTCGTCATACCCGTTGCTCAAACAACCAATACGAAACGAGCGTTCTTATATTGTTTATTCCTCGATGTGTATGCTAAATAGGAAACGTCATTCCTTCCGGAGGAAATTAATTACCAGAAGAGCGTGCCAAAATTTCCTTATTGGACTTTGTTAACTTCAACGCGCATTGCAGTAGCATGTTATTCCCGTTTAATGAATAACAAATAATGACTATGTAATAGAAAACTTTCAGAATGCCTTCTATAATATAGATTATTAGGGCAATGCCTTCTATAATATAGAATATTAGGGCACATGGACCTACCGAAAGGTAGAACACTTAAAAAGACTATATTATAGTCTTTTTAAGTGTTCTACCTTTCGACTATATTATAGTCTTTTTAAGTGTTCTACCTTTCGGTAGGTCCATGTGCCCTAATATTCCCTATTCATAACCTTTTCCTTCGTTTTCTGGTAACTCACCCCACCTTAACAGGTGTATAAATCACGGCTAAAACTTCCTCTTTGTGCTTAGCTAAAAGTGTGAAGCCATATTAATTGCAATCGTTAAATCGGAAACCTTTAATTCTACGTCACGTTTATTTTCGAATATAGATAACAGCCGCGAAGGACTCAATTCCGCAAATGTAAACGTCTTGATTTCCTTCAAGACGTTAATAAGCTAAAGGGATAACGAAAATTAAACCGATTTTCTTTACTTCGTGCACGCGAAGAGTTTTTAATTAAAAAGAAACTATGTACGATGCCTCATGTTAATTCCCTTTGAGTCAAAGTTAAACTCTGAGTGCGATGAGATTGCCTCGGTCTCCGCGCGTGCACGCATTAAGGTAAATTTATATTTCTCCCGTCACTAAAACAATTTTCAACTTGGTTGTTTGCCTGCGGAGTTGATAACGCAGGTAAAAATCACATCTCTTCGAGTAAAATCGACTGTTGACGGTAAACTTTGTGTATGTTATGCTTAACTGCGGAGAAGATTATATGCAAACAAGCTCTTTTTCTCTTCTCGGCGGGAGAGTTCCCATCCAAATTCACTTCCCTCCCTCGGGCTACGTATCCCTTCTTCCCTCGCAACCTTCCTCGCCCCCTCTCATTCTCCTTCCCTCTTTCCTTTCAATCCCAATCTTATTCCATGCAAACTCTCCGCTCCTCCGTTTTATTTCCTCCAATTTATCCCCGTTTTCTTCTGTCATCTCGGAAGGAAAAAAATCTGAATTGATGTAAAACTGATTTTTCAGTAGTTACTCGGGATGGCGACCTCATTCCGCAATCTACATGTGAATTTTCATTAGTTTTTGTTCTTGTGATGGTTTTTCAACCCGATATTGTTGAGAAATTTGCTCTGTTCCAGTTTTCGTGATATACCTAATAAGAAAATAAAATAAATTTTCTTTGTTTTCCGTCTCAAGAATTATCCTAGTGAGTATTCAAACCGATATTAGTCGGTGAAAGTTATTATTATAGCTGTAACAATCGGAAAAAGTTTGATATAGAGATACCTAAGCAAACATCTATCTAATACCACAACATTGTGATCGATTACCTAAAAACTCTGGTTTGGATTCTAATTAGTATACGGAGACGTGCAAATCGTTCTCGTTCGCATTTAAGCCCAGGAAAATCTATTTTAGCTATTAGTCTGAAATATGAAATGATGCAGAATGATCAGGCACACAATCTTTCCCGAGTGTTCTATAGTTAGCGAAAGAAAACATAAAAGGACGGTGAACTTTTTCTTCATTGAGAATAGAACATGAAAAACACTCAAAATAAAGACAGAAAATATTAGGAATCTCGCGCACAGAGAGCTGACCTTTTTTCTAACTTACACCTAAAAGACAAGTAATAACGATATCAACCTTAAATGCTACCGTCTTTACCCCTCGTATTTCGCAAAAGTTTCAATTTCCCCGTCGGAGCAGAACTTCGTGAAAACAAACCCATCGCACCCACCTTGAGATCTGTTTCCAAACATCTTTCTGCTAAAGTTTCCCAATGATTTCATCTGCAATATTTCAACTGCTCCCATTCTCTCGATCGCCTCCTTTTCTTCCTCAAACTCGATATCCTTCCCTACCATTGACCCCCACGATCTCCATGGAATGGCGCCCTCCGACTGCGCAAACAATTCTATACGCCTAATGCACTCTCGTGGCAGCGGGTGCTTGATGCTCAACAGCACTTCAAGTCCGCGGGAGATGAAATGCTCTGATTGGTAAGGGGATAACAGAGGCCGGAGAAAGAAATCAAGTGGATTTGAATTATAACTCAAGCCATGCTTCAACCGTTGGTGAAGGATAAGTGATTCCTACTCATGCCCTTCCAATGCGATCAAAGCTTAAACAAAATAACGAAGTACCGCGGAGGGCCATAGACATAACACGGACAGTTTCCTTTCCCAAATTGACGAAGAATTTTGTTCTGGCATATCCAAAATATCTGCGAAGATATGCTACCAAAATATGACCACGCGCAAGAAAGAGGGTCACGAAATGAAGTGTTTCTGTACGCACGGGTATCTAATGCAGTGTCGGGGCATGCGTATTTGATTTCTGTAAAAGTTAGTTATATTTGAGAAAATTCCGCGCATACTTCGAGGGAAAATATTTCCATGAAAATACAACAGAAACGACGATATTATTGATTGATTGTCTACATCATGGATAATACCCCTTGGATAATTTTCCACCTCTCACACGATGATAACGTTAACGTTTATAGATTAGCAATCCCTTTATAACAGAGATGGGAATGTAAAGTCCGTGACGGAATGAGATCAAGATATTTACATATACCAAGGAAAAAACGACCTCGATTCGACTTCATGATGGTATAATAACTTTCATACAAATTTCTTCAGACGTGTGATGTTTGAAACTATGTTGCTGAGAAAGAAACGAGGAAGGATAATCTAAGAAGGACTCAAATTATTCAATCTGTTTTTGATAGTACGATGCAGTTATAATTTCAAGATAACGGAGGTATATGATGATTTTTCTTTAAAAACTCACCTAGAGTTAACAAGATGCCTCCAGATGAAAAATGGAGCCAATTAGTTGGAAACCTGAGCAAATAGCAAATGAAGACCTTTAAACAAACGCTCAATCATACGTTTGCCTTGGGGAGGATCTCCCTCATTTGGTATGCTAATTGAACGTAGGGTTGTGAACCCTACGTTCCTACGTGAATCTGATATATTTGCCGAGCCGTTTTGAGTAATTATATGAACAAAGAGATGATTAATATGTGTTATAGATTGCAATAACATATATTTTCAACAGTTAAAATCTTAGTGCATGACTGCTTTCCCTAAACGTGTGAATCATCATTTCTCCCAAACGAGACGAAATCGGCAGGATTGCATTAAACTATTTTACGTAACCCTTGGTATACTCGATTGTACTTTATCTTAAATTTTTCTTCATCTATGAAACTTAATACTAACAAGGGGAGGATATAGTGCCAGCAACGCAGATTCCGATGAAAATTGGTAGCTGAGTAGACTTCGAGACAAGAATAACAAATCACTCCCAAAATAGGGTTTTAAGAGCGGTAGTTTTCCCGGAAAATGGCCATAAAGTACTGTAATAACCTCATAATTCTAAATGTAGAACAGCCAATAAAAGTCCACAGCTTAAAAAATTAGCATCTAAATCTGTGTTGCCGGCACTACGTAAACTCCTTGTAAATATGGAGAGAAGTAATACGGCTGCAAATGCTATCCGAAAAAATTCTTTGTGAATATTCGAAAAGTAAAAACAGATTCGCTCCTTTCAGTATTTCAAGCAAAAATTCTCTTGGGTGAATATGAGCCTCTGAAGACAAAGTGATCTAGGAGCCTAGACAAACATCATTTTGCTTGTTGTGACGTTAAGCTTACAATTATAAAAACAATGACAACATTAACAAGAATACTTTCAGTTTCATATTACATCTAAAGAATAAGTTTTCGGTACGCAAACTCGATTTATGCAGTCTATAATAACAAAAACTAAACTAGCGCAAACACTCCCACGCATATTAGCAGACTAATGACTCAAATGGAATCCTAGTATGCCGTATTTTTCTGGTTTTGGAAACGTCGGAAAGCTAACACGAAAAGTATTCAGAATACCACGGAAGAGGTTCAGCGAGATATTCAGGAGGCGAATGGTGGAGATGAGCCAAGTGGGGTAAGAGTGAGAGTAGAAAGGAATGAGAAACGGAAACCTTAACGAGTACATTACCATCGTAATGGTGTTCTTTAATTGGGTCGCAAGATTAGAAGGAAGCTAAAAGCAACGATGCAGGGAGAGAAGGGAATAGAGAAGAGCAGAGGCGAGAGGAACAAAGAAGGATATGAGGTAAAGTGTAAGAAATCGAAATTATAAATGAATAAAGAAAGTGAAATAACTTCTAAAATTGGAGACAGAATAGTGAAAGGTATATGAAAGCTGAAAGCGACAGAGTATAAAAGATTTAAAAAATTAAAGTGATAGCCCAAGTGAACGGGATGAAGAAAATGATCGGATCGAAAATAAATTATAAATTGAAAGTGGAGGAAGAGTTAAAAATATAAGAAAAGTGAAAGGGAAGGAGAAATAAATATTTAAAACGGACAATATTAAACTAAGTCAAAGAGATGAAAAATAGTAAAAGGGATGTAACGAAGTGAAAGAGATGGAACACAGTGAAAGAGGAGGAGCAAAGTGAAATAATTGAAACAGAGAGAAATGGATGGAACAAAGTAAAAGAGATGAAACAAAGTGAAAGATATGAAACAACGTGAAAGGGGTTAAATAAAGTGAAAGGGGTGAAACAAAGTGAAAGAGATGACACAAAAAGAAGGAGAAGGCACAAAGTGAAAGAGATTAGCAAAGTGAGATGGGAAAAGACAGAAAGAGAATTTGAACAGCGGATGAGGCATTAAAACAGCGCTGATAAAGAGTGGATGGAAGGAAAGGGATGGGGAGAGAGAAAGTAAGGGGAGTTAAAGGGAGGAAGTTTGAATGCGCGGGAAGAGCAGGAGCCAATATTTGGTTGGCATTATAACTATTGTAGTCTGATGAAGGAAATGAAAAAGCTGAAGGGAGCGGAGAGAGCAAACATGTGAGATGATGGGGTTTATAAGAGCTTATCTCTGCTCCCTAAACAGAGGGAGATGGAAAGTAAGGGGGAGGAAAAGATGGAGACACTGCGGAATATAGGGGTGCGTATTGTATAACGAAAGGAATGCAAACTAAGGCAGTGAAAGACATCGCAACAGAGAGAGAGAGAGGGATTCGAAGAGAAAAAACTGCAGACACGAAGATGGAAGAAAGGAATAGTTATGTTTCATCTACTTTGTAAACTGGAAAGAAAATGAGAAACGAGGAAAAATGTTTCTAATCATTTGAGATCGCGGAGGCCACGGTTTTGCTACAAAAGGATAGCTAGATTAAGAGATAACAAAATAAAACTGCTTAAGAAAGTTGAACTACCATTCTTTTACGTCACATCGTAGAATTATTAGTATATTGTAGATAGCAATTGATTAGCAAGTTCTCATTGTACTTAATAAAAATAATTCCAAGCCACAATTTCTTCAAATTGACGGAGATAAACTTTCGCACTGGAACAAAACGCTTGATATTGGAGAACAGAGCCTACGTTTCTGAAGCACCGCTATCATAAATTCCATTTCACTTAAAAGAGTGAGAGATTCTATGAAGTGGAATGTAAGTCTTCGGCAGTGGCTTGCATGAATCAGTCACATACCTTTCATTTCGTATCAATAATTAACAGTATAGCCATAGTTCCACTTTACAGTAATATTTTCCAGGTTTTTAGTACTAAAAGTAATATTATAAAAAANTTTTACGTCTAAATCTTGACATCAAAAATGAAACTGTCGTTTAGATGTGCTTAGACCTAATGCCACTTTTATATAAAAGTTCCTAAATTCCTATCATTTTTAAAATGGGGTATTATATAATTTAATAGTGAAGAAAAGAGACTAGCGGAATGCATATGAAAGATTAGTAGGCATATTTAGCAGCAATTTTCTTGACTTGATCATATTGTACTTCTTCCTTAGTATTCAACTTAAACTCTCATTGTCTCCGTATATTCGAGCCAAGAGATCGAACCGAAGCCGGCAAACAAAACGTTACATTTGTCCGAGTGAAAACCTTGAAACTGAACCGAAAACGGAAACATATTTTTCGTTGCAGATTTCCGGTAAGCGTTCTCATCTAGTTTGACGTAATTTATATTTGATAAATATAAGAAACGGTGGCTTGAAAGGAAACTAATTAACAGTCAAATTCAAATAATTGAACTTACCCTTTCATTATTTCTTATATATCCAAAGTTTTACCCTGAGATTTAATTATAATAAATCCCTTTTAATGGTCACACGTAATAAATTAAATATTGCAGAGCGATTATTTAAAAAACCGGTTTGATGGTTACCTTCCGCATCGAAACCGGAGACGAACCGGAATTCGTAATTTTCATCAAACCGGAGCAAAAATGATTCCGATTCGAAGCCCTACCTCAGACCCTGTAGATTAAGTGGCCTCAGGCATCCGCAAAGCTGGCCTAAGTCTAATTCCAGGCTTGATTAGCGGAGTAATCGCAGTGCAAATTTTTCTTAATTCCCGTTCCTTCTACAGTGGTACCTTTGTTAACAACGGCCTTAGTTAACGACGTAGTTGGTTAACGACGAGTGACTGTGATCAAAAATGTCTAGATAACAACGCAGTCTTTGCTTTACTTCGCTTTCGAGTGAAGGTTAACGATAAGAAACATAATTTGTGATCATCCATTTTATTAATAATAATTTTTTTGCTAATATAACTGACTAAATTACAAGTACCATGACAATGAGGATAATAAGACACAGTTTTTACCGTACCACTAAGATTTTATATTGTGACCATGGTTTCGACGCATCGCCTCGTCATCAGGATCAAATTTTACAAAAAAAAAATTGTAACCCTGGCTGAACAACCGGACGAAAATGACAAGATGGGAAAAATTAAAATAATTTTATTATTTGAATTTGATTATTTAGAAAACAACTAGAGTTGCAAACTGCTTGAATGCCATATATTTTCACAAAGAAACGTTTCGGAGCTGCATCATTATTATATAATAAAGAATGAAAGCACGATATACCATAAAATTATTCTTGCACTTCCATTTTTAGTAGTCTACGATCAACGCAAAATATAACAGAATATTTCTTTAAACAATGCAAAAATACGATGAAGCATTTCTATCAATAAGCTGAAAAACGCAATATGTTCTATTTATGAGAAAAGATTTGTCTATAGATAGCACAAGAGACGAATGCCTTAAATATTAACGTTTACAATTCGCAGCAAAATAGAAATGCTCTGAGAAAGGATTGTCTAAGCGTTACCCTTCATTGCTCCCATAAAAAACTTCGCACACAACTTAAAATGCTTCTTTTTTTAACTGAAATGTATTGAAGTTTAACTCAATTGTTTTATAAACATCTTGAAAAACTCTTTTGGGTTTTGACTTCTTAGGGATAATTCTGACTAAAATTCGCCTTAATCATAAATAGTTCAGATTAACGATAAGAAAATTGTACAATTTCAGTAGAGAATTAGTTTTTACGCCGCAAGGATTTAGTTGTAATTAATTATTAGGAATTAATTAGTTAATGGTCCGATGGATGGATATTCCTACTCTAAAGTAAGCAGATGATACGAGTGATATAAATCGCATGTGGCATAAAATTCCATATCGAAGTATGAAATTATCATCGAAAATGAAACAGTCTTTATAATGATCATATAATAATAATCAAAAAAGAAGAGATGGCACAAAGTGAAAGAGATTAGCAAAGTGAGATGGGAAAAGACAGAAAGAGAATTTGAACAGCGGATGAGGCATTAAAACAGCGCTGATAAAGAGTGGATGGAANACAAAAATTTTAAAAAAGCATCCAAAATATTTTCTTGAGATACTTGCTTCCTCTTTCGTTTCTATGATCACCCCTTACCTCCTGTAGGCAACATGCCAGCAAAATCTCAAAATATGCTTGAGTTATATTTTGTCATACGAAAGTCTGAATTCCAATAAACTCTTTTGGGTACCTTCATCGCAACCTCACGCTTTTTTCGTGCGAAAACTTATTTCTCTATCTCCGACCTAATAGTAATATCTTCAACACTTCCAACCAAAATAATAAGACCGTGCGAAAAGGAAGGTATGACGTATTTTCAATCAGCACACGTATTTTGCACCTTGTTTGTGGCATAATTGAGATAAATAAATAAGCAATTTGAAATTCCTCACCTTTTTAGAAAGGAAATAACACTGATAATGAAATTAGACTGGAAATGAAGGAAGAGGTTCCCTTTGTTTCCCTCGTTGATAATGATAAATTTACTTAATCTGTCGCATTACTAGTAACTTTACAATCCGTACTGCGGTAAGAAAAGCGCTTAAAAATATTGCGACCGTGATAAACTCGTTCTTATAAAATATCACCAAAAACAGCTGTCATTCTTGGCTGCTCATTTAATCTGGATAATGATAAAATAGGAAAAAAACAAAGCATAAAATGGTAAATTTTCAATAATTTAAGGAAATTCGACGTATTTGCATGATTTCTGAAATGGATACATAGGAACCGGTTATACTGGTCCCCTTTTTCAGAAATTAATACTGTGTTACATTGACTAACGAAGATAATCCGCCTTCTAACTCCATTTGTTAAACGATGTGCGATTTCTCGATGAGTCCTAAACCGTAAATTATGATAAATAACCGTAATAATAATTTTTGGTTATATTTGTTTTCTCTTGAGCATGCTTAAATATCCGGGTCAAGAAGAAAATTCTTCCTTTGCAAAAAATTCGTCATCAAAATTGGTCGCAGTGACGGTTTATTCGAAAGGGACCGAGAGAAAAGTTGTTTCATGTCTTAGGCAAAATATTTCTTTATGATCTCCTATGGTAATGGGGGTATTTATATTTTTACGTCTAAATCTTGACATCAAAAATGAAACTGTCGTTTAGATGTGCTTAGACCTAATGCCACTTTTATATAAAAGTTCCTAAATTCCTATCATTTTTAAAATGGGGTATTATATAATTTAATAGTGAAGAAAAGAGACTAGCGGAATGCATATGAAAGATTAGTAGGCATATTTAGCAGCAATTTTCTTGACTTGATCATATTGTACTTCTTCCTTAGTATTCAACTTAAACTCTCATTGTCTCCGTATATTCGAGCCAAGAGATCGAACCGAAGCCGGCAAACAAAACGTTACATTTGTCCGAGTGAAAACCTTGAAACTGAACCGAAAACGGAAACATATTTTTCGTTGCAGATTTCCGGTAAGCGTTCTCATCTAGTTTGACGTAATTTATATTTGATAAATATAAGAAACGGTGGCTTGAAAGGAAACTAATTAACAGTCAAATTCAAATAATTGAACTTACCCTTTCATTATTTCTTATATATCCAAAGTTTTACCCTGAGATTTAATTATAATAAATCCCTTTTAATGGTCACACGTAATAAATTAAATATTGCAGAGCGATTATTTAAAAAACCGGTTTGATGGTTACCTTCCGCATCGAAACCGGAGACGAACCGGAATTCGTAATTTTCATCAAACCGGAGCAAAAATGATTCCGATTCGAAGCCCTACCTCAGACCCTGTAGATTAAGTGGCCTCAGGCATCCGCAAAGCTGGCCTAAGTCTAATTCCAGGCTTGATTAGCGGAGTAATCGCAGTGCAAATTTTTCTTAATTCCCGTTCCTTCTACAGTGGTACCTTTGTTAACAACGGCCTTAGTTAACGACGTAGTTGGTTAACGACGAGTGACTGTGATCAAAAATGTCTAGATAACAACGCAGTCTTTGCTTTACTTCGCTTTCGAGTGAAGGTTAACGATAAGAAACATAATTTGTGATCATCCATTTTATTAATAATAATTTTTTTGCTAATATAACTGACTAAATTACAAGTACTATGACAATGAGGATAATAAGACACAGTTTTTACCGTACTACTAAGAGTTTATATTGTGACCATGGTTTCGACGCATCGCCTCATCATCAGGAATCAAATTTTACAACAAAAAAATTTGTAACCCTGCCTGATGATGACACGATGCGCAAAATAAACTCTTATTGGTACGGGTAAAAGCTGTGCCTTACTACTCTCATCGTCATGGAAACGAACCACGAAGTCAAGCCGGAGGGAATTGATAGTATTATAAGTACCATATTTTAATGACATTTCAATTAGTTTTATCAGCATATATGACACGCAGTATGGTTGTGGAAAATCGCGCCTTCGTGAATGACGGTTTTGGTTAACGACTATCTTGGAACGGATTTCAGTCGTTAATCAAGGTACCACTGTATTTCTATTAGAACCTCAAGAATGACCGGAACTAAGAACGTAAGGGAAGGAGATAGATCGAAGTACCTCTCGAGGAGAAAGGATCGGATGAGAACGAGCGGAGCTCGAAATGGATACAGAGGAGAAGGCGAATAGCGAGAGGTGACAGACATTGGAGAGAATGCAGTGCGGAAAGATGGAGAGAGAGATTAAGGCCGGAGGGCGGAGTGGCTTAAGGGACGAAAGTGGAGGAGGAGCGAATAGGCGGGCACTCCCCCTCTTCCTCGAGTGGCGGCTTGGAGCATTGTTCCCTCTACGGAGAGCGTCCAATTAAGCGAGGCAAACGCGAGCGGAGAGGGAGGGAGGCAGTCATTTATAATTGCGAGGACTGCGGCGCGGAGGAAAAACAAGACGTAAAGAGGAAGAGGTAGAAAGGAGAGGGGAGGGGCTGAAAGATTGAACGAAAGGGAAGGAGCGATTTTAAAGAGAATTGGGGGTGATAGTAGCAAGATGGGAATGAAGAGAAAAGGGAAAAGCAAGACAGAAAGCGAGTGAGCCAACCGCCTCAGGCCGCTGCAATCAGTAGGGCGTCAATACATGAATATCGGGAGGCTGTATGAGCTCCTCTAACAAAACAAACTAAATTCATCCGTGTATACATTACGTATTTATTTCTGGCGTGTTTGAGGCTTGACAGACCCGTAAAATAAGGTTGAAGATGAAATTGTTCGACAGAGCTCGATTAGGCCTTAAAACCATGGATAAATGAAAGTGAAAATTTTCGTCGTGAGTGGGACTCGAACGCAGGTATTCCACTTTGCGGGCGGATGCTCTGACTATTAATTTTACAAAGCGCGAGGAAAAGTGTTTCGGTGACTTTCCATGATAAGGTGTGCATCTAGGAAAATTCCCAAGGAGGAACGGACCTGAAAAAAATCTGAGGGACCGGGACTCGAACCCGGGTCTCCCAATTAGCCGATAGGTTGCTCTATCCATTGCAACCAACCGGCATTTGGGAGACCAGGGTTCGAGTCCGGGTCCCGTCAGACTTTTTTCATGTCCGTTTAAACTTGAGAATTTACAAAGCGATCTCTCAGCTGACAAAGCATCCCGAAAACGAGGTAAGATTGATTCACCGAAGTAGCTCAGTGAATGACAGAGCTCCAGACGTAAAAGAGACCTTCACATCCATTGTCCACAGGAATCCATTCACATCGACATTTCTCACTTCCTTTTATGCTTGGTAGCGAACTGAACTGTTTGTGAATAACAATGACGAGATACGATACAAAGTTGTAATTTGTCAACCATTCCAGATTCAGTACTTTTATATGTTAAAATATGAATAAAATAGTAAAACTCAACAATTACCAATGTGGCGACGGTTGCCCCAGGGCGGCCCCGAATCTGAAGCCGGCCCTGGGGAAGAAGAAAAACGAGAATAAACCGAGGGTTAATACTCGCGCTCTGATTCCGTGTCTTTTTTAGAAGCTGAGCATTAAATTCATGGGATTTGGACCATCGGAAATGGAGTCTCTTGACCTGGCGAAGGAAAGCGCAAACGGAGCAAATTGCGTCAGAAATGCAAATCATAATGAATTGGAAGGAAAAAGAGAGCCTGGAGGAGAAGTAGAAGAAATAAAAAGCTAAGGATAGCGATTCTTATTTTAGAAAGTGGTCGACATCCCCACATTATACCCCTTCAGTCAGGAAGCATGGTAAAAACGCGTTCTTAATTGGGAAAATTGGTACATTTATGACATGATCCATAATATTAATAGGATGTATCATGTAATTCGTTTTTTTATTGTTGATTATCTCGACCAAGCTTCTTACATGGAGTTATACAATATAAAAGGGGAAAGATTGTAGAAATTGGAGAGTGAAAGCAAATTTTAGAAGAAGAGCGACAAATATTCCTTCCTCAATGAATCTCCCGTGAATATCTCAAACAGAAGAGAAAGAAAGATAAGCTGAAGTTGGAAGAGAAAGATGATAACAGAACAAAAAATCACCCCGTCTTACGCCTAAGAAACTGAAAAGGAGAGAGGATTAAATTCCGGTGGAGGAAAGTTAAGAAAAATGGAATATGTGGATGGGAGAGAGGCGTGGGAGAAGTTGAAAATGGAAAGAGGGCGCGGGAAGGAAAGAGGGGTAGACGTCAAGTAGGAACTGAAGTGTGTGTTTCCGTGGAGGTTTAAAAAAGTAAATAAATTAAAAGAGAGTAAAGCTGGGGGGAGGGGAAGGGAAGGGAGGAATGCGGCAGTGGAGGGGGAATGTTTGACAAGAATAAAGAAGAGAGAACGTATTTAAGTGCGAGTGTAGTTATTTTTTTGTTTCTCTCGACGTGAGTTGGAGGTGTGAAGAAATGACATACAAAACATTTGCGCGGGTAATTCTGCGTTTTTCCTTTTCAAAAGGTGTCTGCGTTTAAAATTTCAATGGAAGCGCGAAAGAATTTTTGTTCTTCGCCTTCAATTCAGCGCGTTTAATGAGAGAGCGCTCTTTAAAAAAGTTCGTTCTCGGAGCGAAGAAATTGCTCCCCTTCCCCGTTTCCGAGACGAATTCGGATTTTGTTTTATTTCAATTGCATCTTTTGAGAGCGTTAACGGAGGGTTAGAATTTGGCCCTGAAGAAAAGTGCATTTGATGACCTCTTTGCAAAAATTCGTCCGAAGACTTTGAGAAGCGCGTTGGTCAATGGACCGGAATGTCCGTTAATTGAATGATCAGGATAAATCGTCAGTTTATAACGTGCATTATTCTTCAAAAAGGCTACGTCGAATTTCTCTTCATTTCGGAACCAAATAGCTAAGTACTCATCATGCATTCTCTCACATTTTATAATGGCAATTTACTGCAGAGGCGTTCCTGAGCTTAATTTAGCTACGAAACCCTTGAAACTTAAGAGAGAAGTAGCGGAACACCATGCATTTACTTCATTAAAAGTTAAAAAATAAAACTGCCATGAAATTTGCATAACGTCTAGGATTCCAGAAATGTCAGATATTATTTCCTAGTTATATCTTTTTCATACATGTTTAGGCCTACTTCCATAATTCAGATTCTATGCAGTAAGCCGATGGGAAACGATTTTTATTAGAAAATGGAGTTTTATGGGGAATAAATCAATAGAATTTTAACGGAGCTTTACATTTCGCTGACAAATTGATTATCAGTGAAACAAACAGTACTGTAAGTCAACTAAATTAATCCAACTACGAACTAGGTATGAAGAAAATACATACATACACGTTATGAAAAGGAAATTGCTTTCAGTAATTTTCACAGTAAAGGAAAGAAACCGAAGAAAGTAGAGAAAATGGAACTATGATATTAAAGATAAGATGATTGAAAGAAATATAGGCACGATATGACGGACAAAGAGGAATATTTATTTACAGCAAGAAGTTTAAAAAATAACGGTCAATTTAGGTAGTAAATCGTTGTAAAATAAGGTATCTATAACTTTCTCGTTATGTACTCAAACTTGATATCATAGCCTAAGAGGAATACTTTGGCCTCGTACAGTAGTTCTCATGACTACATAACCTTGCAATGAATAGTTCGAAATAGTGAGCATTGGATGACGCATAGGGAAGCCGACGTAAGATAGAAAACGGCTGGTGATTATAATATATA
>KZ308115.1:383268-489507 GCA_000376725.2 Ladona fulva | reverse complement strand
TCATATCACAACTATTGTATCACCTTTTTAGTTGCACAAAATTGTGTTTTATTTTATTAAATATTTCGTAGATATCAAAATATTGTTTTGTGTGTAGATTAAATATTATAAATATTCTCATTATACTTCATCAATCAGTATGTTACATTATTAGTTCTCTACAATGAGTAGGAAAGAAAATAAGCTATTTCAAGTTATCCTCATTCAATATGAGCTATTTAATTGCTTATGGTTGACACTGAATTCCTCCACTATGGTCTCATTCATTTAACTAAAGGGGGAAAACGAGGAATAGTAAAAATATAATGAAATTGACATGATTGGCATTAAACTTCTTTATTGATTATTAAATTATTAAAGTAATTAAGTTATTAAAGTAATTAAATAATTTATTTATTCTTTAGAAAGTAGAAAAAGGTAAAATCCTGTTATAACGACCTTTCGCAGATCATAAAAGCCAAAATTCGTGCAATGGTATAAAACTCATTTATTGGCGTATTTTAGAAAAAATCCGGCACTTAGATCATTTCTACTCCGGGCATAGATTCCCTCTAGAATAATACGAGGATTATTGATTTTACCCGTGCTTTCGCATACGTAAATTTTCATCGCAACTCATCCGCCTTCGAATCACAAGAAACTGTAGGAAGCGCCTCATGCCGGGGAAACTTAGGGCGAGACGTTCCATTCGCTCCATGCTTTTCTTTGTAAAAACAACCCTCTCAATATCATGCTCTCCTTCCTTCTGGATGGAGCTTCCCAATTCTTTTGCCTTTCCTCCGTGGACACTCCGTTACGCGAAATAATTTTTTTACGGTCGCTTGCGTCGCTCGAGTGATATTCGTTCGAGTGGCGAGTTCCATAAATGAAACGCGAAAAAATGCGGGGAGCGTCGCATTATATCCCGGAAAGGGAGGAACTTGTTTGAATGGCGAAGACCCTGGGAGGAAGGCCCTATAGTTGTGGGGCCATTACGAGCAAATGCTTACCCGGAAAATATCTCTCTTTCGCTCGGTAATTTTTTTTATCTCGACTCTCTTTAGAGCTGAACAGGTTCCATATCTGTACTCATTTATTGCATTCGGGATCGGGGGTCGCCCTCTGTTAAATTGGACCAGCTATTGCGAAATAATAAAAACGATGATCCCTTCCTTGAATATTATTATCACATATTCTGAATTCTGGGTGAAAATATATAAGTGGTTATGCTGACGTAGCGATGGAAGACAACTCCGAAAATCCTCCAATAATACTTAGAAATCCCTGGTTGAGTATCGTAGAATCATATTTTACATAATTTTTTTATGCCGCACAAAAATATTTTTACTATTACGCGCTGTAAGTTCTTATTTTTTCATTTATGAGCCATGAAAATACACATAAAATATTATCCAGAAATTAATTTCATATTTCGAAATTACTTGGCTTACATGCGCTAGTTGGAAACTAGCGCACATAAAAATTAAAGGAAACACCGACGAATGAAAATCGCGAACGAATTTAATTAAATCGACAAAAATTGGAACGCGAGGAAAAAGCCTTCCGCAAACGTGATTCAAAAATAAGCTCAAAATCAGGAGGAATACTTATTATATTAATTAAAAACTGATAAGAAGCGAGACATTAATTAAAAATATACCAATTTCTAGTCACGAAAGCAACTCAGCTGTTGTAATTCCGTGCTTACACGTGCGTGACGTCCGTATTCCGTTCTCGTAAGGGAAACTGATTTCAGGGAATTTGGTAACGCTAACTAAAATTTATTTCTAGAACGGACCAACAGACTATTTTCTCTTATTCACCATCTATTGTCATTAACTCGAAAGAATGCACTCACGAACATTGTTTTCCATCGAAGATGCGATGAGAAATATCACCGAAAACAGACGAAATTCAAAGGGAATGAGGACTTTGAACCACGACTCGCTGATTCAAGAAATCGCATTTCGACCAAGAGAAAAAGTAAATAAAGAAGCGCATGTAATCCTCCGTCGCCAAAAGCCCCATGCTGAATCTCCCGATATTTTTCAGATGTCGCGAGCACTCCGTGAATTTATTTATCCCCGTGAAAAGGAAGGGAAAGTCCTTGAGTCATCACATCCCATCCTCGAAAATTTTCTGCCTGATTGCGACGCCCTCGCGGGATTGTCTCTGTCCCTTTCGTACCCTTACGACCTTCCCCTTTGCCTTCAATTCAATCCGTTATGCGTTTCCTTCCCTCGGAAATCATTTGGAATGAAATACCCTATCGCGAGGAGCTCCCCCTTATGAAAAGACTCGGCGCCGGGACCTCTCTTGTTCCTCTTTCGGGATCGCGCCCACTTCCACTCTCACTCTAATGATGGAGCGAAAAAATGTAAGGTGGAAAGAAAGGACGGCATGAAAATATCGCCATGGAAATCCAATGACATAGAAAATATAAGGTTGAAATGAATCGGGATTGCTGAAGATGAAAAAATTGGGAGCGAATGTGATTAAATATTTAAACTCGAAAAAATATTGAGACCACAACTAGAGATGTTCACATATATTTAGACTATTTATAAATTCGGTAAACTTCCTGCTAGCAGATGTATGGATTACATTCAATTTCTCTTTAAGCACAGGATAGAGGAAAATGAACCTTTCATTAAATTCTGTCTCAATCCAGTTCATAGCTGGGATAATATGGAAGCTATGCAAAGTGTTATTCACAGGATTGAGCAGCACTTCCGAGAAAGTTTTTCGCTAGTTTAATTTTAATTTAGCGAGAAAACAAGGATAAATTACCTCACCCTTCATCTTCCCCAGAAAGTCTCATTCCCTCGCCAAAGATTTTCTGCTAAAAGAGAAGCTGAGATTACAACTGGCTTTCGAAATGACGGATTTATAACCAAAATCCTTCTGGTTTACCTATTAATTCACTTTAATTTCAAAAATGTATCATATATTATACCTCATAACATTACCTTTTCACAATAGTTGCTTCTTTCAGCCAGGGAATCGAACCGTAATATTTTTCGTTCTGGTTTTTGCAACGGTTCAACGATAAAACACAGAATCTCTTCAGTTCCGGTATCGCTCCTGTCAACGTCGAACCGGTTCGAACAGTTTTTTTTAGCTCCGAGTACTGCAATATTATTTCACTCTGGAGATAATAATGACTTTTTGGTTTTGGTTTTCGGTTCGGTTCCTATTCCACGTCTTGCTTTGAGCATTCAATTCACTTCAAAGATATGGCGCTGGATAAATGCTTCGAGGACCTAATTTTTAAATCTTTCGAGGAACTTGTCCTGTCTTACAATTGGAAAGTGTCACGTTTTCGTATTGCTGAGGAATGACCGACGTAGTAGCGCACCTCAAAGGGTTAATGATTTGAAATTGGCTGAATTTGGACCTCTTTGTTTACAGAGAAATCGTTCCCGAATACGGGAAGGCGAAAGCGAAGGGACGCGACACATTTTCAATAAACATCCCCGGAAAAAATTCGACGCCCGTACTAGAAACGAAAAGACATTTGGCACGACGATAAAAAATTGCCTTTTTTCGGAAAGCCCGAATTTTCCACCTCCGGCGCATTGCGCAACATGGCATCGCGCGTTCCTCCACCCACCGCCCCATCTCCCCTCTTTTCGACACGTGTTAGTCGTTTGATTGTTGCGGTTCACGAACCGGTGTTGAGCGAGGCGTGGAAAAGTATCCTCCTTTTTTCCCGCCCCCCTCCACATCTCGCTGTCGAGCGCGACAATCGCCACTGTGAAAAAGGAATGCCACGGACCGGAATCAATACAGCACGCACCATTCCCCCCTGCGAGGGTGCAGATTGGGGGTGGGGGGAGTCCAAGGTGGTGGGGGTGGCAGGGAATTGGAGGAAAGAAAGGGATGAGAAAAATGTTCATAAGGAAGCGGTTCAAGTTCAAGGGAAGAGTAATGAAGGGAAAAAGACAAGGATTCGAGGTAAGAAATAAGTCAAACTTGAAGGTGACAATCGCACTGAATTTTAGCTGCCAGATGCTTTATCCAACGCCATTTTGAGAACATTTTCGCAGTAATCGGAAAGCTTATGCTGCCACAAGACGCACGATTGGTCATCGTGTTATTCATTAGATGGAATACACCAGATGACATATTTATGTAATATATGTGCCAACGTATTACAGCAACTATGCTTAAAAAGGTGCTACCTCCAATGCCTCCGAAGGTTTTACCTAATTACTATTATTCTGAAATTCAAGTGGACCAATAGCCCGGAAAAAATACAAAAACAGTATACATATATAAAGAATAGAGCCAAAATTATGAGAGAATTATTTATTCTATGGGATATAAGAGCAAAATTTTAAGAGTGGATTCCTCGGTCCTTCTTAAAGTATTTTTAGGATTCATCTAAAGGGAGTGGGGATTTCTTCGGGTAATGGAGAAATAGAAAGCCTAAGTTGAAATATTGTGAAAGTAATTGGCATATTAATTGCAATGATCCCTATGAACACCTGGTAAGCGATATGATAGCCCAAGAAGACTAAAGAGAACACTTGTCAAATGTAAAAATAATTTAAAATTACTCCCATGAATAATAGTTATTCGAATTTTCGATCGAGAAGGGGTATTTAGTGATTCAAACACTGCTATTTATAGAATCACTATTTGTTCTGTCATCGAAATTTAAATACACTACAGATTCTTTTATTATTTTCGAATACTAAGCAATATTTTTCTCGTGATGGTAAATATTTTGATTCAAACATCCTTATACGAATCACTCTAGCTCTAGATACCCTTACACGTAAGTCTTCTAGGAGAAAAGCAGGAGATCTAGAGAAACGTGAATTTAGTGAATTGATAAGTAATACTTGAATGATGAATGACTACTTCATTTTTCATGAAGTAGTCATTAACCAAATGACCATCTTTCCATATCTAAAACACTACATAGAGAGAATTTATTTCCTCTAGCTGCTAAAGTTGAAATCTTTCAGATAATATAATCTACAGAGGAGGCCGTGATATTGTGGAAATTCATCATATAAAAACAGATGTATATTTTTTATGTGGAAAAAGTATACATCTGTTTTTATATCTTTCAGATAATAATTACCATAATTGTAATTTCACTTGATTCAAAGAAATTGAAAAAGTTCAACGAATATTAAAAATTATAAATGCGCAGAATTAGAGTTAATTGCTTTGTAGGGTTTTTAAAAGGATATCTTTCCCTTAATTAATGTAATATATTTGACCGAAATACCCTTCTCTACGTATCATTTCTAATTAACTTTCTAATAATTCCAAAAGTAACTAATTTCAGTCAACATGGTTATAATAACATTACAGACAAGGTAATTAAATAATGCCGTTGTTGCAAATCCGCCTTAAATTACCATTGGAGTTAATTTTGACGCGTGGCAAACAATTATTTTCTTTAAATACAACGCAGATTTCTTTCGAGCAATTTGGTGATTTTCCACATTTCCACTCCGAAATTCAACGAAATTTGAGAATGTCTACTGTCATTTTACTTATCGTGCTCAACGTTAATTATAATCATCTCGAATTTCTAGCCAAAACAGACTCGATAATATAGCATAAATTAGAACTACACCTCGCCGAGTCACCAAAGCTGAAAATATTTCACAGCGAGAAATTTCAAAGATATATATACAGGAGTGATATTTAGTCATTAAATAATGAGTATTGGCACCTATGTCTGCTCGACACCGTTCCCAGTGCAAATGTTTATTCGTAATTCGGAGAGGAATACTGTAGTCACAAACCCGAGGAATCGCCCAAGCGGATTTGCGAGATCGCGTAACCATCCAGAAAGCGAAAAAAAGCAGAAGCGCGTAAGCCAAAGCTAAACTCCACAAGCAATCAACTGTTAAAGGTTAACAAACAAACAACCGCGCTTAATACCCAAAATCCTGATTTTTGGTCCTTTCTCTTTGTTTATTAAACAAGGGCAACGAATCTATGCCACCTTTCGGAGATGTACTGTTTCTGGTCAAGCTGACGAATCAACAGTGGATAGAATTACGCGAAATTCAATTAACTCGGAATAACAATGGGGAGCTGTTTCCTAATGAATCGTCGTTAATTAGGAGGCAGATTTCTTCGGTTCAAAAATGCGAAGAGTTGTACAAATTTCGCGCGTTTACCCTGAGCGGCTCTCCATCGAGACTTTTTTGGATTCTTTCTTGGAAATGCGCGCAAGAGCCTCGCTGAACGTCAACAATCCCCGGAGGAATTGAAATAAGCGCGGGAACGGGCGTTGTACCTTTTCATCCTCGTAAAATTCATATGTATTCTGTTAAAGTCTGTTTTGAGTTCGTCATGAAAACTTGACAAATGAACTAGCCCCACTGACGAATTGCATTTTGGGTCCTCTCGAAGTCGAAATTTTGCGAATTTTATGATAAGTTGACAAAAATGAAAGATTAAGGGACATTTCTAAATTTCTTAGCATTGTTGAATGAATACTGTGGACGAATAGGAAAGTTTTGCTAACATTTATCGTCCGTCTCCGTAGCTTCATGAAAATAAGTTAGATAAATAGATAAATAGTCTACATAATATGTAAGAAACAATTCTGCGGAAATGTTCCTTCTTTTATTTCCATAGCCAATAATATTGGAGAAAACGCCTCTCTTATTTCGTTAGAAAGAAACAGAAATTGAAACTTGTAAACAGGAAAATCAGAAACTAGGCCTAGGATTTCATAAGTCCGGTTTTCAATAGCTTTCAAATTCTAATTGAGATTGATAAAATTTTCCTTTAATTTATAATGGGACAATACAGAATATTGGAGTTAAAACCAATTATTATCAAAAAACCAATTATATTTATCATAAAACTTTCTTTATTTTTTTGTTTTAACTACTTAATCACAAAAAATTCCTTCTAAATGGAAAGTGAATGGAAAGAGCTACTTGATAGTTGTGAGTGTTGAGG
Organism: Ladona fulva; assembly: GCA_000376725.2. Classification (NCBI taxonomy): domain Eukaryota; kingdom Metazoa; phylum Arthropoda; class Insecta; order Odonata; family Libellulidae; genus Ladona; species Ladona fulva. The sequence goes on along the minus strand of KZ308115.1, from coordinate 482,583 downwards.
GTGTTTGTAGTGGAGAATAAGTAATGTTCGTAGTGGTTGTAATGTAAAAGTATAATAGAAGCTGAAATTGTGATTAGAGTAGTTTTTAAACAATTGTAGTTAATGGACGGGTAGATAGATACCAATTTTCTGTATTTGTATATGTAGAACTAAGCAATATTGCGTAGGATAGTTGCGTAATGCACTGTAATTAAACGTCGCCACCCGACGAAACGTCTAACTACGGCGGTATTGACTAATAAATAAATAAATATCGTTTAGGCCTGTTCGACAAATTCAAAACATCTGCCCATACTTAAAATTTTCATCTCAATACATACTTCCAATAGTTGAAATTTTATTCTTTGGCTTTGAAAATTGAACTCCTCATTGCCACAATATTAGTAATCTTAACAAAAAATATATTGAAATTCTCTTCGTTGTACAACTTGATTTAATCTACGTGTGATAACTACATCGTTTAGCTACAATTAGTTATAATGTTATGACTAGTATAGTTTTCACTTTGGTTATTGTCATAACTACACGATAATATGTAATTCTGCTTATGGGTGTGTTTTGTAACAGGTTTAATCAGTATTTCAAGAATTCGGCGTGAAATAACGCTTAACTTTTTCCATAATGCGGACGAGTAAATGAGTGCTGGCGTATACTCTAATACTGTCCCCCTATTCTTATTCGGTTTAGTTAACTCATTCTATCAAAAACAGCTTTATCTGTTTCAACAATATTCTTCAAGAATGTTTTTACTTTTTGGTTTCCGTAATATGTTAAATAATCATAAAAATCATTCTTTCGCAAAAAATATTAGTTTTCATAAAAAATATTTTTTCGTGCATTTTGCTAAAACTTGCCATTTTTTTTAATATTTAAATTTGTGATATAGTAAATCCATTACTTTCCTAAAATACCATTCTTTCGTAAAAATGTTAAAATAAGTGGTATTGCAAATCATTCTTTCGCAAAAAATATTAGTTTTCATAAAAAATATTTTTTCGTGCATTTTGCTAAAACTTGCCATTTTTTTTAATATTTAAATTTGTGATATAGTAAATCCATTACTTTCCTAAAATACCATTCTTTCGTAAAAATGTTAAAATAAGTGGTATTGCAAATAAACGTAAACCCATACTTGTCGTTGAATTTATTTGCGTGATTCCAAATTCGCCTAATATAAACTCATAATTTCGTAACCGATACGGCATGTTCTTAAGAAAATTCCCATATAAAGCATTCGGGCAAGGTCACTACCACTTTTGTGAAGGCTGGCCGAACTGTATTCCAACAGTTTTGTATTTCTGGCGACAACCTGTTGCAAATCAGTAAATAGTTTTCAGACTCACCTTCCGAGGATCTTGGAGACGCACCCGTTGGACACCTGGAGTATACGCGAGATATCGCAGGGCCGCGCGCCGGAATGGGCCAATTCCACTATCTTCTGCCTGGTCGAATCCGGGAGCGGTCTTCCGTTGACGTACACGCCCCCTAGTTGGTTGACCCCGCTGTGGCCGGCTGCAGCAGTTCCCCCGCCAACCATGGAGCCGACCATGCCCATTCCGCCCCCGCAGGCACCACCGCCCCCGCCGAAGCCCCCGCCCAAGGCCCCCATTCCACCAGAACCAGGACCGCCGCCAGCGCCCCCGCCGCCGGCCCCACCGCCCCCACCACACGGCGACCACACGCCCATACCCACAACACCCAAGAGAGAGACGAAAAGGCAAGTTACACGGCGTGCCGCAATATGGCGTCATTTGTGGGGGTGGTGATTTGGTGAGGGAGTGCATCGGCAGTCACCAAGAGGGGAGAAGCACACAACAGAAAGGGGAGAATGTAATACAATATCAAGGAGCAGTTGTGACTAACTCCCATTGAAAACGATCAAATATATACACAATGGAATTATGTTACCAATATTGTCTATGCCAGGGATTCTCAACCTTCTCCAAAAAGCATATCACCAATAATAGAAGTGACCACGTCAACGACATCATATACCATGGTTTCTGTTGCAGAACTTGTATCCTTTGAGAAGCAAATTGAACTCTATTGGTTACTTTGATTTTTTTGAATAAATAAAATATCATATACTATTCAGGTATATCAAGTTCCATCAGTTGTACGTTACCATAGGTTGAGAACTCTTGGTAAATATTTATAATACGAATAGTGCACAAACAACAACAAAGACAAACTTAGGAAAAATCTAAAGATTATATTAAATAGAAATCTTAAACGTAATGGGAGTCACCAGATCATGCATTTTATTGAAAATAATTTTCGTAAATTGAGGTCAAAATATGAATCTAATACGGAAATAACGGAATATCAAAAGAACTGAACTATATCTAGCAATTAGACTTTCTAACCATTTAATATTTCTCATATTTACAGATTTTCTGGGTATGAACGTAACAGGGGGACTGAAAAAACGTCGAGTGCTTTTATAACATTCATGAGGCGAAGATGGTGGATCATCCCTGGCACTATTGATGAGTTCAATATCAAAGTAAACTCCTACGCAATTTTCCTTCGTCATAATGGAATATGAGACAGTAGGATATACAGTATTTTACACCTATAAAATATAAAATTCCAAAGTTTAAGAATTCCTTAAGAAAACAAACCACAAAAGTTGCAGTATTCTTATCAAAGTTTGCTATCAATTCGAAAAGTATCCCGAAGAAAATCTACCCCACGGAATAAATTAAGAAAGAACTTGCTATATTTACTCTTTCGACAACATATTTAAATGAAGACAACAGAGTTGTGTTGAAATATTTTCCTGAACTTCCGAAAAAAAAATTACAAACGAAGCATAATTAAAACAACCACCCGAAGAGTTTAAAAACTGTATTAATTAAAACTTGATAGAGAAGTTGATAATACTTCAGAAAGAAATTAGCTCACACAAATGCATAAAAATCAGAATAAATTACAGATGCAGAAAGTAGATGAGAGCTTTAGTAATGTTGCGCATAGAGATTCTCTAGCTAAAAAAACATACCAAAAATATTACGAAGTCAATTCTTTTCTAAATGTTTGTCATGTGTGCGCCATTGACCGGACATGTGAAAATATTTAGCATGCAAAAGAAGTTCATGCACTGCTTTCTTTAAATACCCTCCCAAAAGAATGCAGTAGCATATAAGCACCCTTGTGAGCTTTCACTGTAATTCTTTTTATTTTAATGGACTCACTTAGTTATATAGTTATTGCGCGAGGTCATAATTTGGTAGTGATTAAGACCTGTGTAAAAAGTCTCGGCTTTCCTTCAACCCGCAAACATGAGCACGAATGGAAAAAATAAGGAGAAAAGATAATGGGATGAAAATTTCGCGAAGGGTGTAAACGAGCGAAAAAGAAAGGAAAGATTCCAAAAACTTTACAAAAGGAAGAAGGGGAAGGGGGCTAAGAGGGGAGGGTTGAGAATGGGGTGAACGAGTGGTTGGAGAGCCTGTAATGCTTCGTTTAAGCCATCGTCATTTTAAAAGGACGCTTTTACGTAATTTCCGGCTAAGGCTTCTGGCCCTTGAAGCGGGGTAAAAATAGAGAACTTTGACAGTCCTCGGGTGTATTAGATAGCAGGTCCGCTGTCAGCAATCACATTACATTAATCCGCTGCTCTTTTTCAAGGCTTGCTCTTAATGCACACGCTAAAGATGATTTCTTAAGTCTTGGCTAAATGTCCTTTGCCGAAGCAGTGCTCGTAGAAATCTCATTTGCGGGAATTCGTTTATTGAAACCGACTTACAGCAGCGAAATTATCACGAACGAAGGTTTTATTAAGCGGCTGTTATAGAAAAAGTTGACATGTATGAATTTTTGGTCGAACAGGATCTGAAGTTGAAGAGTTTAAAGGAAATATAAATATGCCTATTCAGCTGGAATGGTCGGGTAATATTTATTTCATCGACAAAAAATGTATGCAATACATGTTCTTAACGAGAAAATAATGTTAATTTCGAATGAGCCTTTTCATGCGAAAATATCCCAATAATTCTGCGTAGCAAACGAGAATAGATTATCTCTCATACGTTCGGAAAATACAATTTATATTAAAACTGTCGAGAAAATTTTCATGGATAATGAATTTCTTTGCAGGGAGACACTTCATGGGAAAATTTGCGATTACAATAATGTGATAATTCACAATATGCGGTGAATAATTCTTACAGCAAAAAAACTAATATCATCCAGCTATAATAGGTATGCTTTTTAAACGCATGAGCTATAAAATAACAATTACTAAATTTTAAAGTATTCGTCGTCATAAATATGGAAGGTACTTAAACTAAATTCATTAAATTAATCATTTGTTCTATAAATTTTTATCTCGTGTCAACTACACTTCTATAGTTAAACACAAATCGCAACAGTTCAAAGTATGTCGATCGGATTTACAATTTTATTGCATGATAACGTTTAATACCATTAAAAACAGCCTATTTAATTGAGGCAATCGACCTTTTAAATGCTTCAATTGCATGCTGCATTGACAATTTAGGGCATTTTATATAGTTTCTTTCCCTAGCATAAGAAAATAATTCAACCATAATTGAACTATGGGTATGAAGGCATTAAGCTTCAGACTTCAAATTTATTTCAACTCTTTTGCTATGAAAATTATTACACTATGTTGATGACATCTCTTATCTCAGTACACTAATTTGATAGTGCACTATTTTCAGCTACTGCTATCTTCAAGATTGGAGTAGATATTATACCACCTTCAATAACGTTGTTTTCCTGTCGTTAATCTTTTTTCTTAATAATACTCTCATGATGTTTACTTGCCCTAAAATCATATTAAATTTTTTTCTTCCTAATTTTTAATAGCATTAATGTTACGTTGTAACAGCATTGACGATGGACAATTTGGAGGAAGTAACTTCCCAGTCAGTCATGTCTTAGCCAAGACCTTTATCAATATTGTTGTCATTATGCAGACAAAAAGTAGATCAGTTCCGACTAACAAATCTAATTTGAGATATCTTATGAAAAGTGAAACGTCAAAAAAATTTGCGCTTTTAAAGTGTATTTCTCCAGAAAAATTGTTAATTTACGCATGACTATCAGCACACGGAGGTAATATCTGACGGTCCGCTTTCTTAGCGAGAGACCCAACCCACCGGCGTTGAAGCCTCTTCTCTCCGCGACAAAAATTAACAAAACTATAACGAAGAGCTAATAGGCGTGAAAGGGCGAGGGAGGGGACGAATGGACATAATGGCTGAAAGGAATAACCCTTTGGCGATTATTGTATTCCAATTAACCTTATGAGACTCTATGGGCTCGTTCAGCCGTCTGGCGGAGATCGTCAACAAAGATTACAAAGACGACCCCAACTGTAGGGAATGAATAGTGAGGGGCAGAAGAATGAACACCTCCGAGGGTGGAAGGGGATTGCGGGGGTAGGAGGTGTTTGTGTTGGCGGGAGAGGAATAATCCTCACGAAGCCATCCAAGTCGGAGGTGCACGGCGATCGCCTAACTTTATCCCTTTCCAATGCCTCCCTCGACTTAAGCCCCCTCTCCAGTGCACAACATCCCCTATCTGCAACCCACCCCACGCCTCGCATCCTCGCTCTGTCACCAACTCCGCTGTTTTGTTCCCTTCTGGATGAGCGAGGCTGCCTAGTGCTGGCGTAGGACGCCGTGGGTCGTATGGTTTCTTTCGTGTGCGAGTTCGCAGGCGGTGGAGTCCGCAGACGGTGTGAAAAAGATCGAGAGACAAGTAACGCGCAAAGAACCGTTGCTGATGCTTAATTAGCTGCTTCCCAGCATATTTATAGAATTGTGCCCCGCACCGAGACACTTTCCATTGAGTTCGCGGAAGCCACTCCTGGCTCGACCACTGCGCTGGTTCGACATCATTATTGTACAAAAATAATGTGATTTTTACTCTTTACTTGTAATCTAATCCTATAAATTTATAAGTTTTAGTTATGCATTCAAGAGGAAATCTACGAGCGTAAAAATAATTAGAGTCCGTAATCATAAATATTTTTGTTTTACGCACCTGTAATCGTATGTGATACATTTTTACCCTCCTAAATATTTTTGATCGAGAGGATACGAAACTAACTGTCTCCTTAAATGGCAAGAAACTGGGACTGAATTCAACCTTCTTAGAAATAGATCTTGGCTGCATTCTGGGGCCACTACGAACACTTGCAACTAAACATGACCCTTGCAGAGCAGAATCTAGTTTCTTCGATAATGAACTCTTTCCATACACTCTTACTTCTGCTAGGAAGAAACTCTTCGAATACCTTGTATGTACATACAACAAAACGCTATTTTTGGTACTTGGCTAAGGAATACGGACTCGGTAAAAGAATGTTTTGGTAAATTCCCGCAAACTCACACGTGCAAGAGAAACCCATAAATATTTACGTTTATCATGAGATTAGGGAGTGCAAAGAAAATTTCGTCTCGGCTGAAGTATGAGATTTCGGAACGAATTTTCTTATTTAGCATAGGTATTAAAATTCCAGCAGTTTGTGTACCTCACTAATACAATCTTTGGATAAAATAAGATAATTCTTTCTCTTCCTCATCAATTCCACCAAAACTAACCCTCCGCACGCATACCGTCGCCTAAACAGCTTTGATTATTCGCGCGGTTGTGTTCCTGCGAATCGGTGTGGCTCACTCCATCCTCCCTCCCTACTTTTCGGTTATCCCAAATACAATTTACACAAAAACGTTACGAAAAAGAAGAGGGAACATCGGTTTCGGCGTGGCGTGAAACCGATCGCTGGCTTCGCTCCGAAGAGAGATATTTACATGCGATTTCCGTTATCCAGTTATGTCGGGTTCGATCGCTGGAAACGCTCCCGAAACATTTTAAGTCATTGTCAACAGAATGGAAATCTCTTTCCCTCCCACACGGAGGCCAGGTTCACTTTGTCGACGCGTGGGTCACTCTACAGCCCATTCCACGAAGGAAGGAACGAAAAACAAAGCAATCTATTCCGCCCCCACAGCCTAGATACGACGCTGGCTTCACAGGCACGAAAGGGTGCGTTGATTCTTTCCATGAAGTGGAAAGGGAATGCAGAAAAATGCGAAAGAAGATGAAGAAATCAGTGATGGCTGGATAATGATTGAAGTCATACACTAAAGGCTTAGCGGGATGATCTGATTTACGTTGGTTTGGACGCGTGAAAAGGATGGACGGATGCATAATCATGAAAATAGTGAGTGTGAGTGAGATTTAAGTGAGTGGAAGAAGAAAATGTGATTAAATTTGGCGCATTGGACATGGAAAGAAAGAGGCGTATTTATATAATGAAAGAGTACGTGAAAAGATGAACGGATTTGTTGGAAGCCCAAGGTGAATGCAGGGATAGGAAACTATTATTAGGATTAAGGGAATGTAAATTACTTGGCACGGAAGAGCCGTTCGGCTGAATCCAAAGGAATAAAAGGTGTGAAAATGCGACATTACTGGGACTCGAACCCAGTTCTCCCACTTTCCGGGCAGGCATTAATAAACGAAGCCATTTGCATGCTTACCTCGGAAGGGCAGCAAGATGGATATTTTGTTTGTTATTTGCTCCTTTTAATACTATATATGTTTAATTGGTATTGCTTCTCCTTGAACTAGTCAGTTTAGTTATATCAATTATTAAGCTCGCGTAACGTTTAAGCATTTCCTTAAATAAATAAGTGCGGCTAACAATGATAGTTAGGAATAAGTAATAGTCAAAGAAAGAAGTAGATGTTACTCGTAAGAGTTAAAAGAATAAAGAAAATGTAATGGCGAATGACCCAAGAGAATGAAGACGCAAAATGAATGAGGAATCAGTAGAAGTTAGAGGGGCAAAAATTAGGAAAATGAGAAAAGGATGGGAGAGGGGGAAGAGGTTGAAGGAAGAGATGGGGTGGTGAAAAAGAGGGCAAGGGAGAGGGGGTGAAAGGGCCAAACAAGACTCCCTTCGCCACCCTTCTCCTTCACGTCTCGCCAAGTCTTCAATTTTCCATGTAATTTTAAACCTAATGCAATTTACGGAGAGACTGTGTAAGGGAAATGGCATCCGAAATTCGGATTGGGAAGAGGTTAAAGGCGACGGCGAAGGAAAACAAGACGTGAAGAGAGAGAGAGCAGGGCCGTGAATCGGTATACACGTAGCCAAATAAATACTTTAAAAGGAGAGACCAAACATTTTAAGAGCAGAATTATAGAAAATTAAATACTTTAAAACGGATAAAACTTACTAATAATAAATCCATACGAAACTATAGTGAGCCATTATTTCGTCACTTCTTTCAACAAGCTATGTATTTCCGCGAAGATAAAAATATGCAAATTCTTGGGAGCTGAAATCGGAAGGTTAGGTTCTCTTGCGTCCTAATTCAACGTAATCCTTTCAATAACTTTAACTCTGATTGCTGATATAAAATCTTCATCATGCTGGAGTTCGCTTCTTTCAAGAAGTACAGTATTTTTAATTGTAAATTTAGGATTATTCAGGTTGTAAAGTCCTTACAAGCGCGTGTTTTATTGATTTGCGTTTAGACGTATAAAAGATATTATTATTGGATAAAGAACGTAAAAGGAAAAAGCTTTCTCGGCTCAACATAAGGTAATCAAAGTTAAAGTGTATCTTTACCCTCTTTTGTAAAAAATATTCAAAGTATACATCCAGAGCCTATGGGTGCAAGGAGTGCATCGCACCCGGGCGGCAGCATGTAAGGGCGGCAACAGAACCGTAGCTAACCAAAATTATTATTATTACAACAACATTATTTGTGTTTTCTGGACGATAGACACGACCTATCTAGGAAAGGTTGTAGAGAGAAATTAAAAATTTGCAAAAATTTTGAAGAAAAATTGTAACTAAAGACGAGAAAGGAATATTTGTGCTGTGGATTAAATCGAAGAATTGGAATCAATAAAAGATTTTCTGGTACCAAGAATAAATCCTCCACAGATTTTGGGATACGTATTTTCTAGAGATTTGATCGGAGTCTTTCCTAATTTGCAAATATGTATCTTTGCGTGTTTTCCGGAGACTTTTGCTGCTAAGATTATAATAATCAGAAGTAATGTGAACTATTAGCTCATAATGACTATTTATTATGTCAGCATACTAATGTGCACAATTATTTGTTACTGATGTTTTGTGACCAATGCTGGGGAACGAAGTCATAAAGTCATTTTTCTAAGTGTTACAAATAATTTTTACCTGCAAATCAGGATATGTGTGGTTTTGGCATTTAATTTTTAAGGGTGGCAAATTATGTTCACACCCGGGAGGCAGAAAGGCTGGGCGCGGCTCTGTATACATCTATCCATTACGATTTTGAATATATCACTCAGAATAAATGAATTTATACATCGTTGAAAATGAATCTGCTAACCTTAGATGAGGCTGAAAATGAGAGGTTTAAATGGAATAATACTATATAAAGTATAAAGGAAATCTAATTTTAAAAAAGGAAATTGAAGCAAAGAATAAAAACATCCATCATCTGAGGAAAGGTATATTTGCATCGTGCTCCCACTTTAGGACTGAGGTTCCGATTGCAGTAACTTTCCAAAATATTTTCATATTATATTTTTATCATATAACCGATACAATTTATATAATAATTAAAACTAACCGTGACGAAATAGGCCGTGAGCGTTACACTTTTTCAAATTCTGTCTTTAATATCGTATTGAATATCGAATCAAATATTGGATGGAGTACCATGGCTTCAGCAGATAGTTTTAAAACTTTGCATATTTATACTGAATAAGGACGACCTCTGTAGGTCAATTCTTGACATTTCCAGAGATGACCTTCCCCGCCCATGCTTACAGTAGCTCCTATTTACGTCGCGGCCAAAAGCGTGAAGAACTGGTAGCTTCCAAAGAAAGCGAACTCCAACAGAAAGACGGAAGATATCTGGGAGGAATCCCTTTCCAATTCTTGCGAAAAGAATGGAAGACAGTTAAATGGGATGATGTCTAACGAATCCTTGGAACCGGGCTGGTGAAACTCTGTAAAAGGGTGCTTCGAGAAGAAGGAAAGAATAGTTTGGAAGTATATTTTCGGAAGAAGAGAAAGGAGCGATGCCTTCTGCATTGGAAAGTTACCAAAACGGATAGGAAGTTTCGAAGAGAACTTTTGAAGAGTTAGAAAGGAAGATGGTTAATCGATATGGAGGAAGAATCAATCCTAAGACAGAAACCCTGACTGAATAAATAACATAATGGAGGATACGAGAATACTCCATTAGTTCCTCAAGTTTCTCTTAAATGAAACATTTGCTTAGGAATGTGAAATGCGCAGTGGTTTCAAAATTGTCGAGAACGGGTTACATTTCCACAAAGAAAACCGCATCTTCACCAACGAATAAATCTAAACTTCCGTGGATCAATTCACTTTTGTAGATATATATAAGATATTTACATGCGATTTCCGTTATCCAGTTATATAAAAAGAGATATTCATCGACGAAAGCATACGTGGATGCGCGGAATTGAACACATGCATATCAAGTCAGAAATTAACAGAAACATATATGATGCTTACAATTATTTAATCGTAGAAAAGTATTTTATGTGTAATATTTTATTTTATAATTTTTTAATGCACTGGAGTAAGTAGTAATGTATTTAAAAATCTCAAAAGCTATGGTTATTTTGCACCTTTTCAGTATCCCATGTATTGGGAACTACTATTGCTACTACTCAATTTTCTTATCAAAGGAAAAGTATAATTTAATTTTCAGCCATACAGAGAGTGGGTCATATTGGAAAATATTAAAAATTAAAATAAACTAAAATAATTATTTTAAATTTACTCGGGGAGATAAAAATTACAAAATAGAATTGAAAGTTCTCCAAAAGTATCGTCAGATTTTTACTCCGCTGGAAATAGCACTTTGACTTACGGAGAAGAATCCTGAATCATCTTCGTTTGCCGAGGCATCAGTGTGATTTGATTCTCATTCTGAGAAATATATGTTTCTTAATTTAAAAAAGTTAACCCATTGAATGTTATTTGAAACTAATTGAAACCCATTTCCTATGGACGGTAACAGAAAGTCAAAATTTTTGTATGTATGTTTTTATTTTCACCGAGTATACGTATGCATGGGGCTGGAAGCAGAAAAAAATATGCTTCCAGGAGATGACGGCGAAGAGGATTTTCTGAATACCCTGGTTGGTTTGTTAATCCAAGTTAATACTTTGAGAAGAGGTGAATCGAGGAAGTTAAAGCAGAATGAGTTTAATAAACGCGAGAGGGAAAGGAAGGGGCAAGAGGAAGTGGCAGAGATGGAGGAAGGGTGAGCGGCAAGAAATGTGAAGGCAAAAAGAAGAGAAGAGTTGGAAGATGAAGCGGAGGAGGAAATAGATGAAAAAATTGCAAATTTTGGATGAAAGATCAATTTTACTCAACCGAAATGGAAATAGTTTTGAAAACTAAAGATAAGTTCGAGAATTGTACGTTTTATTTTTTTTTTCGTAAACGATACTCGATTTCATACATTATACTACTAACATGTTGATTGCTTACTGTTTGAACTCCTTCTCATACGATGATAAACAGCTTGCAGAGTAAGAATGTGAAAATTGAAATACGAGAAAAAAATCAACATTACGATTCATTTTCATTTTCATTTCATTCATTCAACAAAATTGAACTTCCATTTCATTGCCCCATACCGTGTACTCTAATTACAAAACGATCTAAAGCTCACTACATGGATATAACATTGACTGATATACATTGTGTTCTATCTTATACTCATTCTTGGAAGGTGTTGATGCACCCCCTGCCATACGCCACTGGCGGCTTGCGGGGTACAAATCTAAATCCAAAATCTAAATCTGATTTATAGATGTAATTTCAGTTGATAACCTTTTAAGCAGCTTAATTTTTATTTCCTTACATTCTGTTTCATAATTTTGTCTATGTTGATCTGTTTGGTTTTGCTACATTATTGGTCCTAACGTTTCATTGTAAAGACCAAGTTATGTTTATGAAGTTATACAAGTAATGAATGAATAAATAAGCCAACACAATGGGAGTAAAATATTTACTTTCTCTCGTAAAGCATGCTGTTAAGCTGCGCGGTTCTCCGATCACGTGGCACTCCGCGCATCTCTGTGCCGTGTATTTCTTTGGTTGAAATACCTCGGAAAGTTTAACTTTTCGCCAGTAGATCTACAGGAAGGATATAGCAAATACCAGGAAACCAAGTTCTTATGAAAAGAACATAATGATATGATCGAAAGCAAAAAGAGGTAGCGATGGATGAGGTAAAAGATGAGGGAAGGAGAGAAAAGGTAGAACTCGAAGAGAGAAAGAGAATTTTGAGGAGGCAAGGAAAAGAGGAAGGGGCGTGGAGAGGGGAAGAAAGAGGGAGAAGCAAAAGTAGGGAAGGGAAAGGGAGCCTTCTGAGGCTTTCCACGCCACGAAGCGTGAAACGGACAAAGATTAAATCTATTTCCATGGTTTGCAATGGAAAATTATTTCGGAGACTCGTGAAGGAGGGTGTGTGGGATGGATTGAGAGAAAGGGAGAGAGGATGTGAGGAAGAGAGAGAGGAAAAGAGAGAGAACGTTGAGGTTGAGGAAGGAGCGGCTGGAAGGAGATATAATGCGGAGGAAGGTAGGCACATCGTGAGACGGCGAACATTGGAAAATGAGAAGAGTAAAAATCATGGAGGATCTTCGATTAATGATGCGGCTACAATCGTAAAATACCAAAACCATATTAAATGTATCTTCGGATCTACATTGTAGCAATAAAGAGTGGTTTGTGAGTATGGTAGTGTTACGGTCATGGAACTATTCTTGCGTCGCTGACAATGTAACTTCCCGGGGAAGAAACAGAAAATTTGAAAACATAAGACTTTCACATAAAATCAATGAAAATTATGCTTCGACATTATTGATTCAATGAGTATTTCTAAGTTTTCAAGTAGTAGCCATTCGAAATATAAAGCATGAATTGCCATCATGATGTATATCCATTAATACCATCCATATGGTAATTAATTAGATTAGAATTTTAAGAAGAAATTGAAGAAATTATTCCAGTAAACAACGAGCGCGATCTCTGAGAGGCGACGACCAAGCGTTACAAGGAAATAATCGCTAAAACCGAGAGTTACTTCTGGTCGTTCTTCCCGCATAGCATTAGAGATGCGAACAGGATATCCCGCGGCTTGCGGGATATCCTGTTCTAAAACTAAATTATATGAAATACGTTAGGATTTTACATGCTTGACGTATGTATGTACATGTAACACCCAACAACACCCCAATTGGTCCTAATTACTCCGATTGCTTACTTTATAGGTAAGGGTTCTCAAGCCCATGTCTATAATTACCTAATTTTCCTTTCTTCTACTATTGACGAAATAAAAATAGTGTATGTCCCTTTCCGGTTCTTTCCTGTATGCCGATGAAGTAATTCGCGGAGGCTAAATAAATACAGCTTCAGATAAGTAAAGTACTACTTATCGCACACCTTTTTCTTAAATAGATTTTGATAAATAAAACAGAATCGATTGTAAGACATTGCGCTGTTTGTGTAGCGTATTTAAGACATTGCGCTGTTTGTGTAACGTATTTCATAACCAATTAAATTTCGCAGAAAGGAAGACTAATGAAACATGATGGAAAACTTAGATAGATACCTCAGAAAGATAATCATAACCAGAAAACGGTAAACCAATTTCGGAAACTTGTTTCTGCTACATAAGATAACACTTTTAAATGAATTAGCTGTAGACATTTCCGCAATGACTCACAGCCTTTCGGTTCACCTATAGCTAGTTAAATAATTATTTACCCGGATTTCGGTTTCGGCTCTAAAAACATTCCCGAGATCAATCCAGTGTAAATATCCTCCCAAACATTTATTTCATCCGAGTAGAGAGGAAGAGAAGATTCCGCAATCAAATCCATCTAATGGAATTTCGCAAATGAAACTCTTTGGCAAAAATTGAGGAAATCCCTTTGTATATAAATAGAGGAAGCGATCCGCACGAATTAACAAAACTGTGGCGATAAGGACGTTCGATCGAGGAGCGATTCGCCGGAGAAAGAAAAAGAGCTGTTAATTTCGGTCTAATCCGAGGTCTCAGAAAGACCACTTCAGAATAATAATTTCGATAAATTCCAAAATCTTGAGCTAATGAAAAATCCTGGGAACCGATTCAGCCTCAAAGAAGCCAAATACGAAGACGAAGAATTAATTTCCCATTATCCATGGGCAAAAGTCCTCCAATAGGAAGAAAAAATATATCTGCGACCTCGGAGCGATAATGCGCCTTCCCCAATTGTTTTAATCTCCTTACTCTTTTGTTCACCTCTTATTTCCGTATTCCCGAACGATTGGGAGGAATTTTCAATGTGCTCAATCTCCACCTGTTTCACGTACGCGTAAACATTCCTGTCTCCCTTGATCGCGGATCCGGCGCTGATATTTATGTTTTTCATCCCCAAACTCTTTGGCTAAACGGTATTAACGGACAGTGCATAAGGATGGACAAGACTCAAGATGGAGACAAAAAATCCTTCCTAAACAAGAAATTCGCGTCTTTCATAAATATAGAATACAAAACAAATCGAGCGAACTGAAAATCTCCGTTAGTAGGGTAACGAGTAAGACGATTTATTCATTGTGTACATATATTTCAGAAAATGGCAGTAACCTTAAACGGTAAATAATTTTAAAATTTATCTCACAGACTCGTTAAAACCTTAAAAATTCTATAGTTAAATTTCATAATATAAACTACTCACACTTTTGAAGGTATTTATTATTTAATCAGTTCCCTGCCCATTTTATCAACTGAAATGTTTAATTTCTCCTCCTTAAACTTAAAGATCAAATAAATATTCGGAAAACGATATTTGTCTCTGTTAAAATACAAGCAAACTGATGATTATTTAAAAATGGAATGTCAAAGTTCCTACCGATGTTAAACTGAACGTAAAGTTTACTAAAGGAAAAAAAGTTAACTCAACATTAATATCTATTAGCGTTGTGATCAGACTTCAATAATTTGTTAACGAAAATTAGTTGCTATTTTAAAATTAATATCAAGTAAGCAAACTGCTTTATAGTATAAAATGAACTAAGTTTTATAATGAGAGCTATTAGAACTCGTAGCAATTACATTACATTAATTATAATGACGTCATCGTTTTATAATTATAAATGAAATGTTCTAATTAAAAAGAGAGTTGCGTCATCTTTGATTTGCCAAATTTCTTTGATAGACATTAACCGGCCAAAAATTCCCAAATAAAACGATAGCAGCGTCGGATAAAATGGAAGCCGGTTTAAGAGGAGCTAATTATAATGGTATAAGAATGGACCTGCCGTAGTGTGACCCTTAATTCTTACTCCTCGCAGCGTAGGAAAACTGCATTTTTCTTCTCTTTACCGGGAATAATTGAGTTATCCCCCTGTTTCGTCACGTTACGTCTACAGCTTCCGAGCGTGGGAGAAGGGACGGTAGGTAAAGATAATAAGGGTTTTTGGGAGGAGGAAAAGGTAAGGAGGAGACGTAGGAAAGCTGAAGGGATGAAGTTCGAGAAAGCGTCTGGGGGCGTTTCTGAGATTCTAAGGGCTCGCACTTCTTCGCTGCGGAGCGACGCTCGGCAACAAATTTCCTTTCACCCTCCACCACGCCTCCTTAATTTTCACTCTGGTAAACCGAGCCAACGACGCACGAATCATCCGAACGAACTTTTTCCCTCAAATCCTCAACTTTCCGACGCGTTATTTTCCCTTTAATATTCCGTGAAATCTTTCCCTCCCGCGAGATGAAAAAAAGTTCTGCGTGCCGAAACGCGGTAATATTTTAAAGCGTCCGTCCCGGATTACGCGGCCTTTTTTGCGGCTCGAATAGCTGATTGCCTTTGTTTGCGAAAAAAAAGGGTTTCCCAAGCCGGAAAATCAGTTGTTGTTATTACGTTATGAATCTCGGTTGCTCTTGGTTTTTTAATCACTCTACGCCAACGAGGTTCTCCATGGCTTAACACCTTAACTGTATCCACAAGGGTGAACATTTTTCAGTTTTTTCCAAAGAAAGCTCTTAGTTTCTCTGATTTTGGACTTTCTTTGGAAGGTTAGCATTCCTTGATCGTAATTATAGAAACTATAACGGATATAGGTAGAGGGATGCGGAGCAAAGTATTAAATTTGTAAATAATATATTGTATTGTAATATTTCTTGGTTGCACAATTACTATTAACTCTTTTGGATATGTTTATGGAGAATCGTCGGTAATTAAAGAATCAGAATTCAAAAAATTGGAGAGCCAATCTTTTATATTTTAACAAGTCAACCATTGTATTATAAATGCATATTCTTCGAGTAATATCAGTAATAATCAAAGCAAATCAGATTGGAAAATATTATTAAATAAAAAAGCACTGTTAGAGTTTATCTGATTTTTCTCACAGTTTGTTTCGTTAGATTAATTAGAAACCGAACCCCGGACAGGTACTCTAACCACTGAACTACCATCCCGTATTATTGACAATCCCGTTGATTGACAGTTATTATTGAATAATCACTGTTAGAGACGCGGCATGGTAGTTCAGTGGTTAAGATACCTGCCTGGAAAGTAGGAGACCACGGCTATTTTTCACACATATTCCTTTAGATACAGCCGCACGGCTCTTCCATGTTTCGTTATTCACCTCTCCTTAATCTTTGTAACAGAATTTATTGCGTTAGTAGAAACTATTATTTCGACAGCTTCCAATACATCGGAAGACCCGATGAACGAGCGATTCCTACATATGCGATGCCTTCAATTAAACTCCTCATTCTCCTTGATGTTCGCCTTGAAGGAAGGAATGAGGCCAAGCGTGACTCAAGCCGATAAACTCACGGCAAAAGCGGTCGCGGACACTTGGGCTCAAAGATCGACAGAAAAGCGCTCCTAATGAATTCCTTTTCTCGCCTCTTTAATAGCGTTGCCCTCCACGTTCCATTCTAAATCTTTCTCAACCATTTCCTAGCAAACGGAACAACGAAAGTATTCGATTTGTTTGAGATAATGCACCACCTCTTAAGAGACCTCTCCAGGAATTTTTCCGTTAATCATTCAAACTCGCTCCGCTTTCTCGAAGTCGTTTACATTGAAATTTGATGAGTAACATCGCTCCAATGTCCTTTCAATGCTGCCAAAAGCTTTATCAAATAAGCAACTCTCTGTTAGCCTTTTATGATGAGGTTTGAAGGACGGCTGGGGAGTCGTATAATTACAACTTTGATGTTCCGCAATAATCGATCGTAAGAAGGCCAAAATCCGCTAAAATCGCATGAAAACAACGCTAAACTTTCCGCCAAAGTAAAACAGTCGCTAATATCAATGATGAATTTCAATTTTACCCTATTAAATTATTATTTAATTTAATATATCCATTTAATTTTTGTCATTCTTGGGTTATACAACAATGGTTACTATAAGGGGCGTAGAAAAAGGGGTGGTTTTGAGGGTTCGAACCCCCCAAAAGAACAGAACAAAAAATAAACGAGAGCGAATAGCAGATCTATTCCTGCCCCTGGAGGTAATGCAGTATTCACTCTAAGGCTCTAACAAATTCTGGCTACGCCCATGGTTACCACCCAACGTCTTGGATAAACAGTGCCGTCACAATTAATATACCGGATTGTTTCCTCCATTTAATTTCAATCAATAAATGACTTATTTATTCTGACTGCAACGATAGGATTGGAAACCTACCAAGCTCAAGCCAGAATGAAATTCAAGCTAACTTAGCTAGCCCCTCTTTCTTACAAGTCTTTTCCTCAAATCTTATCCACGGAACCTCCTCCCAACAGCTTCCCAAGTCCCACCTCCGAGTTCCCTTCCCTGCGGAACCCTTCCCTGAATAGCTTCGCCTTTCCATTTGGTCGGATTCATTGAATTTCGCGAGGTAGAAATGGCGACGGAGGAGACAAATAAGAAGGCCTCTGCGCAGTCACGTGTAGCCGTTCGGAGAAAGGAAATGCATGATACGAGATATGGAGATGAGCGAAAGAAGAGGATATTACGTGGAGTCAAATCGGGATCTGTAATCTTCGTCTTTTATCAATCTCAAAGGATGGATGGAATATGAAGGAAAAATATCTTTCGGCGAATTCTAAGTAAGGACAGATGTTTTGAAGGAAATATAAAATAATGTTGAAAGAGTGAAAGATCAAACAATCCCATCTTGGGAGAGAGATCCGTGGGGACAAGTTTTGTGGGTTCGAATTTAGAAGAAAAATTTAAGTTATAATTCTTTTGTTGGAGAAAACATTTTTACTCATAGTTACTCATGCATTGTACACTTTAACAATTTTCGGACCTCTATCTTACCTACCTATTACCCCATAAATAAAGAATAAGCAAGTATTTCTTCAGTGTTTAAAAAATAGAATCAAATCGAAAGACCAATAAAATCTTCGATGCATTTGACTTGGAAGGGGAAAAATTGTTCCAACAGTGCATCGATGGTCATATGATCCACTAAATTTAATATTATTCAGCGACTCTGCGCTTTTTAGCCAGATGAACAGCTTTAAATGTTTAAAAACTAATGAAAGGTTATTTATGACATGAAATTTATTTAGTGGAGGAGTTTCAAGTAACCAGTCACACGAGTGACTGCGTTAAAATTTTCAGCGAATATTTACGGAGTTATTGATTATTTCCGTCGATATCCAAACCTTGCAATGACCAGTAGACTGAAATAAACCATGCACTCCCGCCGCCCGTTTAACGTGGCGTCTTTTAAATTTATTGGGACTACGAAATCGTCCCCATTGTTCAAACTTAACGATAGTTTCGGGTTGATGCAGTGCGAGAATTGTAATCTACTGATGAAACAATTATCAATAGAGTAAAACCTATGTTTGAAGGTTTGGATTAAAACTGTAGGGATTAATTTCGCCATTTTCCCTAAATAGCTTCTTAGACGATAGATTTTATCAGGATGACTTTACTCACGGCTTCAAACTGCAATTATTTTCATTCCTGTTTTCAGTCCGGTTCAATAAATTTGCTTAATTTAGGTTCCGATTTCGCTCCGGCAGCAACCTCAGATTTCGTTCTAACCAGTTTTTATGCTCGGAGAAAATAACTCCTAAACAAGGTTTATATCATACGTGAACCTTTTATAGAATTTCATTTATACTTAAACTTCAAAATAAAACCGGTGATGTAATAGAAATGATCCGTGAATAGGTTGATTTATTAAAATTTAAATGTTAATTGATAAATTGTTAGTCACCATTTCGTACATTTATTAAACGCTTGATCATCCATCAAAATTATCTGAATGTAAAAAGTAACGGTTTCGGGTTTTAGATCAGGTTCAAGGATCAATATTTATCGGTTTCGGCTCGGTTTTCACACGAAAATAAGGTTTTTTCGGTTTTGGTTTACGGTTCTTTTCCGATTCGAATCCCTGATTTTACCCTAAAGTCGCCTGAATAAGCTTTAAGACACAAATACTCTCACGAGTCGGATCCTATAATTTAAAAAATTGCGAAATCTCCAGGTTTATTCTCCGAGTATTCTACATAAAATTTCGCTAAACACGTTCATCTTCTTATTCGAAACTGAGAATTAAGAATATCTCCCGGCATTCAGCAATTCAGTATCGAGAAGATATATGATTTAAACCATTCAAATTTAAGGTAAGGAATTGGAAAAATAAGAAGTAAACGGGAGTGGAAGATATTAGTAAGGAAAAGTGACTGAAAAATCGAAGAGTGGAGGGAAAGAAAAGAGAAGTAGGGCCGAAGGTGCTTTACCTTCCCACCCCCAGTGAACGCTCCGCTTTCTGAGTCAGAGGTTACCCGAGTGAGAAATCGTAGTTGATCGAATACGACTACATGCCCTTCGCGACGAAGGGACAGGTGAGCTCAACGATCGGAGATAATGAGGCCTGAGAAGAGATGGAGAAGATGAAAGCATATCGCAAAGAAAGACGAGGGACAAATGGGAATCGCCGAAAGCAAAAGAGGTTCCTGGGAATGGAGAATAAAAAGGAGAAGTGCAACGAGGAGCCGATTGAAGATGAGCCATCTTTTCAGTGTCAAGGGTAATGTAGATTACGAGGAAGCGCTGATAGTGGGTTCTATGAAGATATACATTTCTCGGTTGTGGACAAAAAAAACAATTCCGCTTTCTCAGAAATACACAAAAAGGAAACTTTCTTTGCGGCTACGATTATTTACAAGTAGGATTTCGACCTAATAACCCGGAACTATCTTTTGAAACCTTTTACAAATTTAGAATTCCTTTATCTCCCCTTAAGTGGCTTACTGCGAAAAATACGATTTTTTCCCAAACCTTTATAGGTTTATTTTTAACAGTGACTTTCAGTCCAAACATAGCTTCATTCTTTCTGCAAACTCCGGTACTCAAGCCACCGCATCCTAATCCCATTTAAGAAACCCGGATTAGCATTGGCCTACTCCTTTCTTTCCTGTTCGCAGATGATTATTTTCGCCTCACAACCCAGATACGTGCACGGCGCGATCTTTCTAAGTAGTCAACGTTAAACTCTCTCGTAGTCTGATTTTTCGACGAATTAAAGGAACTCGATTCTCTTAGGATTAAAGGAACTCGATTCATTAGAATAGATAACCTCCTCATTGTGAGAACTTCATTGGATTTCATGATAAATTAAATAACAATCACAATCATTTTCTGCTGGAATTGAGATCGATATACAGATGGGATAAATACTGATTTACAGCAGCTCATAATGGTTGTATTATGGATTCTATTATTTTTCAATTATTTGGATCATTTTTATATATACGAGGATGAAGATGTGCCCTACTTAATTTAATCCTTTGAATCGGAATACTTTAAAGCTTTCTTTGTAGTTTATTCGGTAATTAACCTACAATTAGGAGGATTGAAATTGTGATTTTTAATGAATGGAAGTCTTCTTATATTTAAAAAGGAGAAAGTGGAGAACCTTTCCACAGAAAATTATAATATTCTTATGATTTTCAGACTCTCTTAACGATGAATTATATAATTATTCTACGTATCTTCCGAATGAACTGAAGCGAACGTAGGTATCATCTTCGTTCCGAAAACAAAATCTCTCTGTTTATGTACTATCCAAAGAATCTCAATAGAATCGCTTATTCAGAGAATTATTAAGGATAACTTTCCAACATTGGTTACATGATTCATCGGTACATGCATTAAGTTCACTGCTGCAGAAGATCAATTTTTCTAACCAAACGTTTCCACCTTCTTAATTCCTTCAATAGCAATTAAAACCTTAATCAACACCATTTTATTAACTATTTACGCTCGGTAATTAATGTATAGTATAATCGATTCATTTTTTTCTTATTGTCCTTTTTGTAATTTAATAGATGTCCAGCCTGTATAATCTGTCACGCAGCTAAAGTAATTGGCTTAGCCAACTGTTTTGGCTAGTGATAAAATAAATAAATAGTGGCGGAAGAATTCCATGCAGTACTTATTGTTGACGGAATTCGCATCGATGCCTTCCGTTTTGGAAATCGGTTAATTAACCTAAGTAAGGGAGGACATTTTCAGCTATTCCATTAATAGGATCCGAATGGGCGATTGTTTACGGAACGAACAACGAGCCTTATGATCGATCAGTCGGCGGACTATGATCTACGCGGCATCGTTTACCCCGAACCTATCCATCCCGTCGGGCACCGCGCCGACAATTCGCCATTCAAATCTTCCTCTTTTCTCCCATAAACTCCATTCGCTCCGCAAACAACACGGAAGTAATCACGAATCAGACGCGGGCTCTGAAATAAAATGAATAATTCAGCGCCGCCTACAATCCCACCCTCGTTCCGATTCATTTCGTCTCCGACAAAACCGCCTCCGCCCGTCCTTGTCCCTTTAGAGACCACATTCCTGCAGTGAAAGGCCGGGGATTATGGCCACCACTTCTCCCTCCACCTTGGACCCCCCATCCCCCCTCATTACGCCAGGAGACCCTCGAATCCGGGATTGCTGGAAAACCGCTCATCTCGTCTTCCCCGACGACGGAAGGACAATATCTCAAACCATTAAGTCTTCACCCAAAAGCTTGAAGGCGGTCTAATCCTAATCTTCGGGTCGAAAACATCGGAGAGGGAATCATTAACGGACGCGGAGACAAAAAAAGGAACCAACTTAGGGGTCTTTTTCGGCTCTAATTAAAATCCTCGCAGTGGGAAGAAGAGATGAATTCCATTATGCTTCCCGCGTGGATTTCCGCCGAAGTGCCCCGAAGATTGTGATTGTGGGGAGCGTAACGAAGATGTCCGATGCGATTTTGATTGAGATCCTAACGACCGTAGGTTTTTCTCGCGTCCCGGATCGATCGCGAAGGGTTTCTGAATCTTTCCGCACGTCGTATAACTCGAGGTTAATTGTCTCGAATGAATCGGCCACCTAAAGATCAGAATGCGTCTTACGTCGCCCGTAAAACTTTCCGCGTGGTCTATGGGGGGGATGGCCGAAATAACTAACCTGGGAGCGGCTTCGATACTAATTATTCTACTTCAAATGACTAATATCGAAAAGGAAGACTATTCTCGCGACGATATACTGTGTTTTCTGATCCATGACTCCATGATGAAGAATTTTTTAAACAGAAACTTTGCTATTCATTATGGCATTTGATATGAAAACTACTCTGTTTTAAGTAGAAACGCAAAGGAATATTTATGAAAGGGAGCAATTATGAAATTATCACTAAAAAGTTTCAAAGAGATAGATTAGAAAAGTAAATAATTGCCGAGAACTTATCCGACTATCGACCCGAGAGGATTTTCTACGGCGTAAATGATGTCTATACAGTAAGAAAGGGAAACTATAGCGAGATACATCCCATTCATTGTCTGTTCTCATACCTCTGATTTAATCATGCCTATCTTGCTCTTTTAGCAACCCTCTTAGGCCTGCGCTCCATTCAACAGCTAAAGAACGCCCGACGACACAGAGTTATTCGTTCCCGCAAAGCATTCCATGCGTAAAACCCGCCCGTAAGATTGCGTGAGGGAAAAAGGGTGACGAGGTGAGGGCCTCTAATATGGCGAGTAATCCAGTCTAGCAATTTGGTCCTTCGCTTTCGGGCGATCGGAATTTAGGGGAGGGGCGGGTGGGCAGATGCGCCTAATGGAGAGGGAAGGGGGAATATGCGTTGGGAAGCATTTGAGAAAGACTATTGTTGTGCTGTAATACTATAGTGAGGGTGGCAGCTAAAGAAACCCAATAGGCTTTATGAAAAGCACAGTCGGCTTCCGTTGTAACAGTCTGCCATGAAAGTATGGCGGTGATTTTGTAGAAAATGCGTAATAACGTGGGGTTTAAACATAGCCTGATCATAGATTTGTAAAAGTGAATCGTTAATCCTGTCGAATCCACCTCAAGAGTAAAAGAAATGTTGTCATTGCATTCGGAGATAGAACTGATGTCTGATGTTCCCTTTCCATGATCTCTTTATACAGATCTTTCTATGTGAAAACTTGTAATGCATCTCGTCTTTCCTACCATTTATTGCTAAAACCATATTTTAAAACATAACTAAAGCTATAGAATTGGTGGTCCCGCAAAGGATTCATGAGATGATCGTCTCCTCATTAATTGATTCTGCGCTATTCTGATTATGATAATTAAGGCACTAATATTGTTATCGATTCAAGATATATATACATATATGTAAGGTAACCAGCCCCAGGCAAGTTTCTAGATCCTCCCTTGATGTATAGAAGTCATTTTTTGGGTAAATATTAACATTTTAGAAGCTTGAATTGCAGAACATTACTGCCTTCAACTTTTCCGTATCTATATACTCTGCCGGAATGAAGGACTAGTGTTCAAATACTTTTTCGTGGTGCTGAACTATATTTGAAAATCTTTAATTAATTTCTTCCCCGCATTGTTTTAAAATTTTGTCATGTAAGCTACTTCATAATTCCTTGGAATAACTAGGTATAATTCTATATCTGATCAGTTGACAACTGTGCATAAGTTTTTTTTATCTATCAGTTTTATTCCAAACTTTTTATTGGTTTTAATGCAACTTCCAGCGCTTCATCGTAATGAGTTCAATTAAAACTAGTCTAACAAAATTAAGGGTGCTTTTAACTCATTTAATCATGCTAATCTAAGTATTCTGCCTGAAAATTTCTCAATTTCAAAGAATGGTTGCTATAGTAATATTGAGTTTTCTAATTTTCCAATTTTCTATCCACGGCGTAATGCCATTTATTACTTTTATTCGTTATATTTGCCCTTTATCGATTTACCATCCTTGCCTCATGAATTTTCTTAGTTTTATTTAAATGCTAACCAGAATTTTATTATGAAAAATTATTTCACCATTTTTATATTTACCTAAGTTAAGTAAATGATACCATTTTTTAAATATTAACCTTAAAGAAATAGAGAGAGAGAGGTGAGTCAAACTTGAAACTCGCTAGCAATGTCAAGGATGTCTCCCAAAATTTTCTATTCATACCGTGCTTAGTGATAATAAATGTCATTGAAAATGTAAGCAGGATTTCTATGAACTAGGATTACTGATGCATATAATTGCGAAATTTCACGAATTAAATTCCATAAGAATCAAAAAATTAATATGATATTGCTACTATAAAATGAGAACTACGTCTTGATTTATGTGATACAACCAAAAGACCCATTAAAAATGTATAGTACAGTATTGTTAAAAGTGTTTCAACAGCTGAGATTATTTCGCATGTATACTCTCACCGGAAATCGAACTCGGGACCGCTTTTACCGAAGTCGAACCCGTTCCCAACTTGGATATCAAGGAGCCCCCCATTAAATGGCATTTACCATAAAAATAATTATCTTGCTAGCGAGGTTGTTTGACACCCTCTATTTAAATCAATTGTTCATAATCTATGACATACCACAAGCTTAGGCATTACAGCAAAATATTTAGAAAATTTTATATATTTAGTTTCGCAAGCACATCAGTCGTTTATGGAACCAATTACATTTTAGAAAAGGACTACAAAATAGTCAAAGAGGTTTCAAAGCCCATTATTCTGGGATTATTGGATTTATAATTTAATAAATTAATAAGTAAGGAGCCCCTAAATGTCTCGGGCCCCGCGCTGACCTTTGTGGGGCATCTTCCAGAATGCATCGGCACAGGATGCTTCTCTGCCCGCGGCGGCCGCCGCCACGAGACTCGGCCCGATGAGAGTCCTTCCAGGTTGCGAGTGAGCTTCGGGGGGCAGGTACCGCTCCACCTCCGCCCCCCCACCTCCACCCACCCCCAGGCCGAAGGGGTGTTGGAGGTGGAGGTGGAGGGGGTGGGAAGCCACGGAGGCTGCCACGGGGGCGGTTGTGGTTGCCGAGGGGGCGGAGAGGGGCGGCGGGGAGCCCACGCGGCGAGGGGACCCCGCCGCTAGATCTAGCGGCGAAATGTTGGTCGGCTGCGGAAGGCCGCTGCAGGCGCTGAACACCTCCGGGATCGGCCCGGGGGCGGCTGCGGCGGCAGTGGCGGCGGAGGCCTGCAAAAGAGAATATGCATCATTAATACCAATGGTCATGAATCGATGCACTCATGCGTACATGAGCGGTCGGAGCAGATGAGAGCAGGGCATAGAAAAAAGTAGACGAACAGTGTCTGATTTATCGTAAGTGTAGTCTATTTTTCGTGGATTATTATTTTGTATTTATTAGTATATCGGGATATTTATTCTTCGGGATTGATTTTCTTTCGATGTCGTAATCATAATTACGTTCGTAATAGAAAAGTCGACCATTAAAAAGAACCTATCAAAATTCGACTATTTCAGATAATTAGCCTACGGCTAGACTTTTCTAGGCATTTTAAACTTGTGTTTATTATTCATTACGTTTACGAATTCACTGAGGTACGATTTATAATTATATTGACAACCTGTCCTTTATATTTAGATCAAGAACTATATTACTCCCCCATTTACGATAAAATATAGCCGATTCCTAAATTAATTTTTATAGAGATATCCATTATACATTTTTTTATTGCCAACAAGTAAGTGAAATATAGCTCGTAGTTGCAAAATTCCAGACGGAATTAATCTCAGGAATTTACCAGGATTCTGGTATCTTTCAGATTATGAGCAATAAAATCCTCCGGTCTTCCACTCTTCTTCTGTCTTTGGATTCCGAAGCCTATCTTAACGTTTATTAATTATGCTACTGATGTTTCATAATTCGACCTTCAGAAGTTCTTGGTATAGAAATCAAATGAGAATTTACCAAACCATATTATAATTTCAATGAAACGCATCGACAGTTAAAAGTAAAATGATATTAATACATTACATATATTATTACTATCAAATAAAAATTACTTCATATTTTGAGAAGATATAATTAGATTTGGGTGAATGTAAAGAGGTATGCATGTGTTAAATTACGTCCTAGACGGAGGAGAATTTAAAATTCCAAAGGGTCATTCTAAAACGACACTTCCGAGTGAGCGACGACCTGGCAAACGACAGCTTTTCGTGTAATCGTTCGATCCTTAAAGAATACAACAACTCCGACAAAACTAATCCGCAAGGGAATACCTCCGCACCCTCTACAACACCCGCCCCCTTCCTTCCTCATCCCACTTTCCGATACACCGAAAGAGACGAAACTGCAACGCGACTGCGTTCCTATTCAAATCTACCTATCGATCGGGGGAATGCAGTTCGAAAACACGGCGGAGACTTGTGCGGGGGATGGGGTCGGAGTGAGAGAGAATATTGGCGAGGAAGGAAAGTGGAAAACCATGAAACCCCTTTGGAGCAGGACAAAACAAGTCACCCCGGAGAAGACATGGTTAACAGTAAGGTTTCTTTACCGCCGCGGGTCGAGGAGAAGATTGTGCTCGACAACTGACGTGAAAATGTAATTCGCTGCTTGGAGACGATCCCCCCGAGGAAAATAAGAAGGGGGTAGAAAAAAATCGGCGGGAGATATTGGAGAAGAAGGATGGATCCTTGAAGATGGCACGAGGTGGGGAAAGAGTGAGTCAAAGGAGTACGTAACGAGAGAGATGTCACGAAGATTAGAGTCGTACGGAGAGAATACGTGGTAAGTGCTGGAATATTTCCCAGGGGAAAAGAACGCGAGGGGAGAAGGGGGTGAAGTGATTACTGCACGCTACATGCAACGTGATTCGAAAATCGTGCCCGAGAAGAATCGCGTTAAGGACGGAAGGGGAAAAATTTTATCGAGTACATCTTGTAAAGTTTCCACTCGCAAACTCACGAAAGAGAAGCATTTAGAGCTTTTTATTTTCTTGCGAATGACGACCTTCTTTTTTTTCAGAGAGTTTGACAGGAAAGTTTTTTTAAAAAAGGCGCCGTATCGGTAAATTATTTCGTACGATACAGTATCTGACTCGGAATAATTTTTCCATCCCTTTTCGTGTGGAGGAAGGATTGATGAAATTTTCCTTATCCAAATCTGCGTAAATAGAGATATATAATTCTTTCGCCTGATTATGAACATTAGCGAGCAATTATTTTATGTTTTACAAGTTTTGATAAATCCGCCCACGGCTGAACGCAATTAATCAAACTCGTTGACAGCAGATACGAGGCACCCGATCAGATCTTCCACGAGGAGGGAAAATATCTATAAACGCTCCATCGGGAAAACAGCCCAAAATCTCGTTAAACAGCTTTCATTTCCTTGTAGATTCGCGAATCTGGATATTTCATCACGAAAATGCTTACTACTCCGGCGGGCTGAAGGAACTTGAAAAAAATTTCAACCCCATCAATCGAAATGAATATTGTTTTAAATGGCTCGATTAAGTAAGCCTTGCCAGCTCCCTGAAAGACAAAGACGGGGCAAAAACGTCCCCGTTCCAATCTCACAGTTCCACCCGCTTCACGGCCCGTTTCGTGCAGCGTCTGAGGGAAGACTTGTAAAGGCGATTAGCTGGGCTAACGGTTCAATGCACTGACAGAGTGAGCAGTGTTGGCAAGCACGCTTGGGCAAAGTGCTACGCGAACGGGATCCATGGGACGAGGGTGCGGAAGGGGGAAAGAGATATGCTACCGCCTTCTTTCCATTATTCGATTTGCATAATTTCAATCACGCGATGCCGGAAAAGTGCATTCTGCGCTGTTTCTGCTTCCGACCGCTTGGCATATGGATCCGAGTTACGCGCAATGAAACTATCTCACGTGACGGAATGCAAAATGAACGGCCCTTCCCGAGGGCGAACGTTTTAAAGATTGTGCAATCCACATTAATGAAATTACACTGTAAACTTTTAATAATTCGACTATTTCACGAATCGATATACCGATATTAAGTCCTAACGATACATCGACTCAACAATAGATCGACCTATCGATACGATATAATTATGACTTTCTTAGGGCTTATGGTAGTAATTCAAGTATCACTAATTGAAGGTTCAGGTATGAATTCCACATCTGGAACATGTTCCTCTATGAGCACCCCGATATAATTACTCGAATGCGTCATCGAAGATACTCGTTTATAATCTTTTCATCCATTTCTAGACTTTCTGTAATTAAAATGGATAATACACTTCCATTTCCCTCCCCCGTTTCCTGTAAGAGTGTGATATACATCACCAAACCGAGTTTTAATTTTCGTTTTTATATAGATATGATCTCGAACTACCTTTTTTTATATGCTCGACTTTAAAGCCCATGAGCCATGATCAAAATGTCTCAATTATCGAAAGATCTCACAAAGCTGTCATCACTTACTTAATGAATGAGGCCGGTTTCATATCTCTGTATTGAAGAAAAAATATCTGATTTCACGCAAGAAAAAAAATCTACCTGCCCTTACCGTTCCATTAGAAAATATAGTCGGTCTGATTATCACACGGAGAAAATTCTTCGTGTGTAGAAACTTTTCGCGGAAAGTTAGATTTTTTCAAACAGACAACCATCTAAGACTAACAACATGAAAGCGAAGTTTATTTAAGAATTAAGAAAAATTTAAACTCTCTTTGAAAAATTGGTTGAAAAATTTTCTGACGAATAAACCACAAAATATCTGCTTACATAGTTTAACTTCGACCTAGATTAAGATAGTGCACTAAATCGGTGGTATGTACGACAGATGAAATTATTCAAGGAAATTTACTTACTATCTTAAAGTCGTGGATTCTAAAGTAGTATTTCTTAAGGTTGCGTTCAAACTCGTAATTACCTACCATTCTGCTGTAATTTTTACGTGTTTTGCCTTCAAATCGATCCAGAGGATTATTATGTTATGCCTAATGTCATAATATGTCATAGTATGAAAACCATAGTCACATTCAGTGGAGTACAGAGCACATTGATGTAAATCTGCATTGGATAATGTACGTTTTAATTATTTAATCGTTTATAAAAGTCGTAACCTAGCGAAAGAGGTATGAAGGCTACCCCTGGGTCGGAGACCATTTTTCACCGGAAGGTCAAACGTGAATCCATTAGGCCGCCTTTGAAATCTTCAGGCCGCTCTCGAACGAATGAAATTGAAAATATTCAAATAGCCCAACAAGGAAATAGTTCATAGGAAGATATACAATAATAGTAAAGTAAAGAGAATATCTTTCATTTCATTATCAACAGAGAAAACGATCTGAAATGAGAAAAATTAATTGAAATTTCCCCATCTGTTTCAAGAGGTGAAGAAACGGCTACTATTCGGGATCGAATAAGCCGCATATGGCCCGAAGGCCTTCAGTTCCCCACCCATTAGTAACCCCGATATCACAAAAATTGATGATTATGTTCTTCGGCGAATAGAGAATGTTCCCGCAAATACGAATTTTATTTCCAACTTTTAATTTTTCTGTAACCCCTATTCAAGCGATGGACATCCTCAAATCGATACAATTTCCTTTAATGTAACCTCAAGCGTATTATACACGTGTTCATTTTCCATCGACGACATATGAGGGATGAGGGCAGAGGAAGCCCTAGCAATATTCCCGTGGCTTGGAGAGCATAGCCTCAATGACATAGCTGCATTTCCGATTATTATCACCGAATGACTTCCAAGTCAACAGATACCAAACTAGCCATCTCTTACAGCTGAATGCTCGGCCGCATGGTAGACATCGGTAGGATCCGTGGAAATGGACTCTCCTCGTTGGCACGTGGAGTACCTATCCAATCGACCGTGAATGTAGAATTAAGGACGAGACGAAGCGGCTGATACACACAAGACTTGTCTCTCTACACGCCCAAGGCTGTTAAGGGAAGCATTTTAAGAAATCCGAGAAGTTAGATATTCTCCGTCACTACGACTATTTTCGCTCTAGTCGAATTAAATGGAGGGGAAACTGTTAAGTTCGCGAAAATACTAATCTGTTTGAGCTTATTTTACTACAACTGGTTTTATGGGCATCGAATGTACCGATTTCTAGTCACTTTTTTTATTTTTTTTGATACGTGTATCTTGGCCAGAAGAGTACAAAATCCCATTGTGGATGTCCATCTTCTTAGCTAAAAAATTATAATTCGAATTCGGATATTTCTTGACCAAATTCATCCGACAGTATTTCTTTAAGAGATTATACACATGTAAATAAAATTCCCAAAATTCTGGGGTAAAATACCTTATCTTCTTCGGGACCACAAAATACGAAATTAGGAGACGAATGAAGGCATGAAAAAATTTTTTTTAATATTTTTTATCTAGTAAAAATAAAATTCACTAGGTGAAAACTTTTATTTATTAGGTATGAAGTTAGACAGAGTAAGGACTTCCTACGTAGATTTAATAATTTTTATCATTCGAAGACAATCATAAAATTTTTACTTTCATAAGTTTAGGTATTATTTTGTCAAGAGGCATATCAAAAGAAAAATAAAAAAGTACCCGGATATAAAAAAGCTTGTATCGTACGTATCAACTATTCCTCTCCAATTAATTTCAAAATATTTTTATTTGTAACGATTTTGGAAAAACTAGTGATGAGGAATTTCAATCGATCATAGATTCCATATGAATGAACGCCTTCTTACATAGTTTCCACGCCTATTATGAATATTTCTGTAATATGTCATTCATTCTTTCACTTGAATTTGTGTCAAATGAATATATTTCATTTCCCGTCAAATATGTTCATTAATCTCTTCATATTAGCGAATAAGACAACCCTCTCAATAAAATCATCGTAGCGCTTAATGCAACTGCTCATCAACATGTGTTGACGGGTGACGGGATGCTTACATGAACACATCGAACTGATTTTAATTTAATCAATTAACAATTACGATTTTTCTGGACTAATCGCTTTTTCCAAGCAAAGAATGCGTCTTTACAACGAAATGGATACCATTAAATACCCACAGCAGTCGAAGTTTATCCGTGGCTACAACAATCCATCACCACTCCTCGCGTCGTAAAATCTTACTTATATTTACTGCGCCTGTACTGAATAAGTACTGGGATTCTTCGCCATTCTCCCAACCCTTGTTATTGGGCAAACAACGCGCATATCCGAGCGTGGATGGAACAGGAGGAGTTGAACGCACGATCCACTGAGGAAGGTCGGCATTCCATCAACGTAACGTTAAGACAAATGATGGGGACCGAGTAGAGCGCAGTCATTGCCACACATCTTAATCTGGAGAGAGGCCTACGGCAGCCTCCCTGAGCCTCTCTCAACCACTACATCGCTGCCTGCCACTTAACAACTTGACTCCGACGAACAATAGAGCCATAAACTCTCGTTTGCTCTGCACAGTCATCCGGAAGATAAGGGGAAGAAGGATACGGAGAAGAGAGAAGACGCTATGAGATCCGGAGTGCATCCTGCAGAGAAGCAAAATTTACCGTGGTGTAGTATACCTCGAAGATCGCTTGCATCAACGAACGATTCATATATTTTATCGACGGAAATTGAATCAGGTAGCAATGTATTATTTTCTTATTACAGTAAAATTATTGATTAGTGCATTAATAGAAGTGTGAATATGAATTTACAATATGCTTGTACGTCAAAAGATTTGGACGTATACAATACAAAGCACATGTAATATGATACATCATATAAATAAATTTTGTAATGGCATATAAGTAAAATGGATGCGATAAAATTTAGTGATAAATGATAGTACAAATATTTTAAAGCATATGTTTTCTATGCTTCCGCATGATAGCCTGTTTAGTTAAAGTCGGGCAATGGATTTTTTTTCTTTATTAACGGTATCTAAATTGCAACTATTACCTCTTGTATTTGAGACCCTTATACATAATTCCTATAAAAAGTAATTGTGGTCAGAGAACATATTAGAGGTTATTACATTCACTTTCATCGATTTTCTAGGAAATTATCAATAAAAGAAAGGAAGTAATGGATGCAAGATGTAAAGAAAAGGATAATTATTTAAGCAGCCAGAATTTCGACGAACATTACGATGTTGATTTTGTAGGAAATGCTCTTTACACGATCTAAATTGAATACTAATATCTGAACTAGATGATAGGATGTTGTCTTTTCTACAAACTGCCTTTATGCAAGATTGATTTATTGGGTCCATTTTATGTATAAGAAGAATTGATTCAATATACATATATCAATTATGAAATGATTCCTCAAAGAATATCTTTCAAGAGTTTCAATATCTTTCTTTTTTATACGTATATCAATTATGTATCAGAGAGACTTTTTTCTCGCGATTTGTCTTAGTCTATTATATAGATATAGAATGGAAACAAGGCTCAAAGTCACTTTATGACACTATTATTTCCTTCCGTCAAAGAAAAACTCATATATCAATCTTATGAAACGAATAGCTACGAAACGGCAATTGAGATAATAAATAATAGATTATTTGATGCACAAGGTCGACATAATTATTTCAGTTATTCAGAGAGGAATACTATGGAGATTAAAGCAGCGAGATCATTTGAAACTCTCGATTAAGTACCTTAATAAACCTGTGCCCCGGAGTCTAGGTGAAAGTTCCTAGCGGACGAGCCCAATTAAAACGCTTCATTCTACGCGCATTGTTATTCCGAATTATCACGCGTCACGATTAAAATAACGAGCGGATTTTTTATATCTTTCGGCAAGTGCACCTTTTCGAGCGAAGTGATTGCAAAAAAAACCGCGAAACCTCGCACAGTTGAGAGCGCAACGAAAAACGTTCACACACAGTCGCGCATCGCGGTAATTAAAATGGCGACGAAAAACAAAAACCAGTCGCATTTTTCGCCTCAAAACGACTCCCCTTCCTTGGGAGCGAACGTCCAGCCCATTTATTTAACGCTCTTTTAAGCGTCTCGTGGAGGGCGAGACAATTCAAAGCGGGAACGCAACAATGCCTCAAGAAGACTTGTGAGGGGAAGGAGCGAGCGCAGAAAAAAAAGACGAACTAAATGGGGAAGAGTTTGGACAGGTGGCATTCCGCTATGTGGCGCGAGACAGGAAGGTATCTGTCACAATCAGCAGAGGGAGTTGTAAATGTAGACACAATGGTCTCTCGACCACGGAGCGAAAAGAAATGCGCGGGATAAGGAGGAGGTCAAGTTGGTCAAAAAAAAAGATCTTTCCTGAGGTCCGATCACGCTCCATGTGCCGCCATATTAGTCTCTTATGGGAAAATGAAAAAATACGATCGAGAGCGGACCTTGAGGGAGTGAGCTTCGACTTGAAAACTCGTGCACCTTTTTAAGCATAATAAGCATCTGGGCTGTCTCGCCGCCAAGCTGCGGTTGAAACGTTGACAGCTAGGAAGAAAGTTTGAGCAGAAATCGATTTGTTGGAAAAAAAATATCGTACCAGGTGTTTTGTACAGCGACAGGTATATAATATCTCCAATCTTCGACAACAAATTTTCGGTATATTTGAGTAAAATTTGCTACAACCTCCAAAGAATATACCTGAGAATTCATCAATATCAATTGATAACTAAGGAAAATACTCGTAACTAATTAGTGAGCGATTAAAAGCAGTTCCTATTAATCAATTTCCTTTCTCCACGTAAAAATTCAGTATTATTCTATGATAAGGGATAAACATTTATGGTTTATATGGAATAGAAGTCCTTAAGTCTTAATCTTACCCAAATAAAGACGATATATTATTACAATATTATTATAACAGTGCTGAAAATATAGTTTTAAAACCATACAGGGATACTTCTGAAAGATTATGTAAATTAAGGTGCCTTTTATGTAAATAAATGAATGCTAAGAGAAAAGGGTATATACAGTGTTTAGAAAGTTTCGATATATGGACGTGGAAAAGGATAAGTTACATATATATGAAACCACTTTAGAGATTAATACTGAGGGAAAAATGCTATCTTAGTTATAAAACATCTCAGAAGGATGAAAGGATTTTTTTAATCAAACTCTGGTTAGAGG
Organism: Ladona fulva; assembly: GCA_000376725.2. Classification (NCBI taxonomy): domain Eukaryota; kingdom Metazoa; phylum Arthropoda; class Insecta; order Odonata; family Libellulidae; genus Ladona; species Ladona fulva. The sequence continues at coordinate 448,236 of KZ308115.1, read as the reverse complement.
AAATTTCAGAAGACCAGTGGAAAAGAGATTTTAATTTAAGAAGAACAAGAGGAATCATTTTAGTTTGAAAATTTGAGTAAAAAGCAGTGCAATGTAAAAAGCTTATTATACTGATCTTTTGGAGGAGAAAGACAATGATGATGATAAAGACGTACGCTAAGATTAACTGAATTGAACTATCGTTTAAAATATCATAAATCTCAACACATTTCGATGAGAATGTAAAATTCTTTGTCTTCCTCACAACTATTCAACCATTCGTTGATTCATATTACTGCTATAATTTATTTAATTGTGCCGTTTTTCATTAATATGATATTGGAATATTCCATGTTATTACCGTTAAAATCGAAAATCAATTATAGCGTGTGCCATATACATTTCTCTGCCCATCAAGGAACCTAAGGATAACCCTGAAATAATCTAACTATTAAAATTACTCCGTTATAGAATAATAGCAAGATGATAAAAATTAAAGATTCACGATGTCATGAAATGCCAAAAGATTAGATGAGTACGTTGCTCACATTTCAAATGCCGAAATGTCTTCAATCGCAGCAGAAGCTAAAATTCTATCAGATACAGCGACTTCGAAGGAACGCCTTGCGGGGAAGTAATCTTTCCCTGAGGAATAACAAGTGTGAAAAAAATAGCGACACGACTGGGACTTTCACACTTGTTATTCCTTTGGGATTTTCGTAGGTTTTACAATCTACTAAGTTACCTTCCTTTCCTTTATCCTTAATCTTTCCCTGATTTCCCAGTCATGACACTCGTAACACCCGAATGTAAACCTATACTTGATAAATCAACATTCCTAAAGGTTTTACCTATATTGATACAATTCTTATTTGATTAATGATGTGGATAAATTGAATCGACCTAATTAATTACCAGCATACAAAATAGTATTAATTTAGTGGTAATCGAATAATAATTGTGTTAAAATGAAGCAATAAGAAGAAATAATTGACTAATATTGAACTGAGTAATAATTAGGTTATGATTAAGTAATGATTGACTAATAACGAGGAGATAATGGGTATCTAATGAGTAAGCTGTTAATAATTAGGGATTCACAAACACCACAGTTAAAATTCAGATTGGCATCGAAGAAACTACCGACGACGTAATAACTACTGAATCCCTCGAGCATATTCGGTAAGAATTGTGGAATAAGAAACGCGATGCACTTCGAAACGTAAACAGCGATAAAATGAGGAATCCATCATTTCACACTTCCGAAATCGACGCGCCGGAACGTCCTCCTTTCGGAAGAATGATTAAGCGGAGGAAAATAATCCGAGGACTCGCATCAGCGACCCCCTTATGGACTTAACCGACCATCCTTCCGTGTTAAACACGAGTCGATCCCTCATGGGCGGCGGAGTGCATCTCGGAATGCCGTATAAATGCATCGCTGCACCCCCTACCGGCACCCACATCTTAGTCCAGCACTCGTGCAACCCCCACTCCCCTCCCGAACCCTTCCTCACTAAGCTTTGTGTTTACCTCAATGGAAACGTGTGTCCTACCAAACAAGATAAAAGCCAAAGGTGGGGGAGTGAGGTGGCAGACGACGGGAATGAAGAGTGGAACAGCTCCCAAAAGGTTGAAGAAACGATACCACTGAAGCCAAATGAAGTGAATGAGATCCCCGAACCGAATGATCACTTAAACATCTCGACTCTCCCTTCCCATGCAATGACGCATGGTGTGTTTCCTTTATTTTCGTGGCTCCGATCGTGTTACGCCCCCAAATGGGGGCGAAACCTTTCTTCATCCACTTATCTTCCATTTATGGACGATTGGTGCCGCGAAGGAAGAGTCCGAAGGGGAGGCCGTTGGGTGATTAAAAGGACATCTATGGTAAATCAATCAGGGATGGAACGTGAGGGATTCGTCGATAAAGAGAATTAGACAGGAAATGTCATTTTCGACCGCAATGTTTTTCTTCGTATCACGTCAATCCTTCCCAATAATGTGACCTGATTCCCACACTGCGTGTCTTACTTTTAGGTCTACGGGGTCCATGAACATAAATATTTTAGGCACAGTACTTTATTTAACTTGAGATAAAAATTATTAAAAAGGAAAAACTTTCGGTTAAAACAATCATTAATTAACTTTTTCATGGGTGATTTTCTTTGAGTTAAAATAACTAACCCCTTTATTTTTACGTTGGACTTAGGTATAGTACATTTTATTAGCCTCTATTTCTTGTTCTAAACTCCGACCGGGTACTCACTTTCAGAGTAATCGGCTTGTTATTTTCGTTATGTGATCCTAATATAAATGCTGTCCGTGGTGATAGATATGTTAGAGTGCTAGTGCTCCAATTTCAATGTCCGGATTCAAGTTCTGGCTAATCGCACTTTTCTGGTTAGGGAATGATCGTGTGTGTGTTCCTCAATAATTACAATAATTAAAATGGGTGTGACAGGGTCTTCCTGTTTCCATTAAGATTTTTTTATTATTATTACAATTACCTGATAATTTAACTCTGCTTTTTTAATTTCCGTATGATTCCCTAAAGAAAACAGTTTATAAGCATTAAAGATGGATTATAAGAATATTCCGAGGTGGAATCTCATAGTTAAAAAGCGCCAATTCTAGCAAACATTTACAAAAATCACTTTGTATGTGAGGTATATTCGAGTCTGTTTTAATCATATACTATATCAAAGCAGAACTTAGAACGTGTTATTAAACATTATAATTAAAGTTGTGGTACCAGATATGAAACACCGATGTACGATGACTTTTAGAACTGTAAATTAATTGTAAATTAACGTATACAGATGGTTTGTAAATGAATCTATGGCTATAAATAACATCTGAAAAACTCTTCGTCTCCAGCGGTTCATTTTTCGATAGCGACTACTAAGGGCGGTGTTCCGTATTTAATCATTAGACTTCCACGTAAAACACACTTTTCTATATTCCCTTTCCTATCAACTTCCTCATCCTAAAACAGCACCGTGTTTAAAATAGGGAGAATTTACCATCTTGAAAACTAAAGAAAAACAAAAGTCAACTCTGCTTGTCGCCCAAGAGACTTGGTATGAAATGAGAAGGATATAAAAATTAGATCGTAACATGGAGTCAACCAGGAGATATTTTGTACGAAAGGATTAAGTCAGCAGAGCATAAACTGGAGTACGCGCCCCTCTATGAGATAGGATGCGCAAACAACTTGTAGCAGTCAAGAGGTTTCCTTTCAAAAGGAGGTAAGACGAGCTTGGGTTTTATTATTGGCTCTTTAATAAAAGTAATGCTATCCCAAACCTTTTGAATATATTTCGATGAAAATTACGTTAGACTAAAACGCTGCCGAGGAAATATTTGCCAAAAGGGTAGAACGTGCTCGAGGGCAAATCTAAATATACTCTGATGGTTGAAAGCGACCACTTTAAGCGACCAATGATTTGAATGAGGCAGTGTGCTGAGAGTAAAATAAAGTATTTGCATTGGTGAGAGACTTTTAATTAAAATCAAATTATCCTAAATTCACAAGACCTATCTGTAGTATAAGTACTTCAAAATACATTGAAAATATAAAATCGAAAACGGAATTAAATCTTCACTTCTGTATTTGAGGATGCATGAAGTTAGCTTTAAATTACTTTATGAACATCGTTCTCCGAGCTGTCACGAGTTTCCGAGTTTTTTATTAAAAAACTATGGATTCCTAGATTGCAGGAGCTAGCGCTTAGCTTGCCGAGAACTTCAATGATATCCGATTAACTAGGTTTCATTACTCGAGTATCGAATTCCTTCAAATATGCTCCACTAAAAAAGGTCTATTTCAAATGCAATCTCTCCCACTATGCTATTCTTATGAGGATTTCCTTCAAGATTTACTTTCGTTATTTACTGCGCCTGTACTGAATAAGTACTGGGATTCTTCGCCATTCTCCCAACCCTTGTTATTGGGCAAACAACGCGCATATCCGAGCGTGGATGGAACAGGAGGAGTTGAACGCACGATCCACTGAGGAAGGTCGGCATTCCATCAACGTAACGTTAAGACAAATGATGGGGACCGAGTAGAGCGCAGTCATTGCCACACATCTTAATCTGGAGAGAGGCCTACGGCAGCCTCCCTGAGCCTCTCTCAACCACTACATCGCTGCCTGCCACTTAACAACTTGACTCCGACGAACAATAGAGCCATAAACTCTCGTTTGCTCTGCACAGTCATCCGGAAGATAAGGGGAAGAAGGATACGGAGAAGAGAGAAGACGCTATGAGATCCGGAGTGCATCCTGCAGAGAAGCAAAATTTACCGTGGTGTAGTATACCTCGAAGATCGCTTGCATCAACGAACGATTCATATATTTTATCGACGGAAATTGAATCAGGTAGCAATGTATTATTTTCTTATTACAGTAAAATTATTGATTAGTGCATTAATAGAAGTGTGAATATGAATTTACAATATGCTTGTACGTCAAAAGATTTGGACGTATACAATACAAAGCACATGTAATATGATACATCATATAAATAAATTTTGTAATGGCATATAAGTAAAATGGATGCGATAAAATTTAGTGATAAATGATAGTACAAATATTTTAAAGCATATGTTTTCTATGCTTCCGCATGATAGCCTGTTTAGTTAAAGTCGGGCAATGGATTTTTTTTCTTTATTAACGGTATCTAAATTGCAACTATTACCTCTTGTATTTGAGACCCTTATACATAATTCCTATAAAAAGTAATTGTGGTCAGAGAACATATTAGAGGTTATTACATTCACTTTCATCGATTTTCTAGGAAATTATCAATAAAAGAAAGGAAGTAATGGATGCAAGATGTAAAGAAAAGGATAATTATTTAAGCAGCCAGAATTTCGACGAACATTACGATGTTGATTTTGTAGGAAATGCTCTTTACACGATCTAAATTGAATACTAATATCTGAACTAGATGATAGGATGTTGTCTTTTCTACAAACTGCCTTTATGCAAGATTGATTTATTGGGTCCATTTTATGTATAAGAAGAATTGATTCAATATACATATATCAATTATGAAATGATTCCTCAAAGAATATCTTTCAAGAGTTTCAATATCTTTCTTTTTTATACGTATATCAATTATGTATCAGAGAGACTTTTTTCTCGCGATTTGTCTTAGTCTATTATATAGATATAGAATGGAAACAAGGCTCAAAGTCACTTTATGACACTATTATTTCCTTCCGTCAAAGAAAAACTCATATATCAATCTTATGAAACGAATAGCTACGAAACGGCAATTGAGATAATAAATAATAGATTATTTGATGCACAAGGTCGACATAATTATTTCAGTTATTCAGAGAGGAATACTATGGAGATTAAAGCAGCGAGATCATTTGAAACTCTCGATTAAGTACCTTAATAAACCTGTGCCCCGGAGTCTAGGTGAAAGTTCCTAGCGGACGAGCCCAATTAAAACGCTTCATTCTACGCGCATTGTTATTCCGAATTATCACGCGTCACGATTAAAATAACGAGCGGATTTTTTATATCTTTCGGCAAGTGCACCTTTTCGAGCGAAGTGATTGCAAAAAAAACCGCGAAACCTCGCACAGTTGAGAGCGCAACGAAAAACGTTCACACACAGTCGCGCATCGCGGTAATTAAAATGGCGACGAAAAACAAAAACCAGTCGCATTTTTCGCCTCAAAACGACTCCCCTTCCTTGGGAGCGAACATCCAGCCCATTTATTTAACGCTCTTTTAAGCGTCTCGTGGAGGGCGAGACAATTNTATATATATATTTAAACACTAAGATCAAATTGAGATAAAAGATTAATGTATCCTTGGAGCGGATTCTAGCTTTTAACCGTTTCCTTCGTTCTCAACTCCGATTATTTCTATACCACTTCCTCTTATGTTTTATCTTTTTCCTTTATAAACTACAGCTTCAGCTCCGATCATTGATACTGTAAGTGTTAGGAAGGAGTTAAAGATAAGAGGGCCTACAGAAAAATTAAACCACGAATTTATTTTAATATTATGCTGATCATGTACAATTGATAAAAGTGTAAGGGTTGTGTTTGTGAGATTTGACTTGCAAGTCAAATCTCACAAATTATGACTACCACCTGGACTGTTTTCTATATGCAGTTGTTACGTAAACATAAGAAAAAAGCCAAAACCAGCTAAGAATAAGTAGTCTCGTTGAAAGAGACTGTTTAAGATCATTATATTAGAAAGTAAAATATATTGGAGAATGGATGCAAAATCACACTTAGAAAAAAAATGAGGATATCTCGTACCATTCGGCAATTTTCATTTTAATGACAGGAGAACAGGGATTAAAATTTGAACTTCGTTGATTGGACTTGCGTCAGAGATGGCGGTTCCGAATCAATGTTAAATTACGATAACATCCGTTACAAAATCATGGAATTAGTTAACAAAACATCTACAAGAATATTTGGCATGGGTATTAAAATTTTGATTACAATCACTTATGATCATACATTTATCATAATAAAACTGCTTCCTTTTTGGGAATGCACATTCATAGGCTTTCCCATTCAGATTATTGATGCGATTTTACCAAAGAAACATATTTCCATTGTAAGAAAACACCCACAGAAGACAAAGGGATTTGAAAAATCTTTCAAGGGTACAAGAAATTAAAAACGATTGTGTAACCAACCGTCGGTTATCATGATTAAGAATTATAAAGATTTATAACAGTCGCCAGAACATGAGTTAATCACCAACTACCTGCAGAATATATCAAATTCATAATAAAATGTTACTGTAATGGAAACCTAATTATTATGCTGAAAACTAGCAAGACCAAATGCAGGCTTCCGGATAGCCAAGTGGGTTGCGCGTTCCCCTTTGTTGAAAGCGGTACCGAGTTCGATTCCCTGTGAGGGCCCATGAGCGTGAAAAAAGACCTCAGCTGTCGCAGCACTCTTAACAATAATATACAAATAAAAGGAAATACATGAAGGAAAAGTGAAAAAAGTAAGGGATTTCTCATAGCGAAAGAGACCTGGTGACCAGTGCAGGGTCATTTGAAAACGCAAGCGCTAATTGCAGCACGGAAATGCAAGGAGAAAGCCTTAAAAGAGAAAAATGGAATTCTGGAGATTAATAGGAAAGCTTTCGATGTAGAGGCGCCATTGAAGCTTATGAAAGACCACGCGGTCGGAAAGAAGAGAAAACGGAGGAGATTGCGAGACACTTAGATCTAAAAGACATGGACCACAAAAGAGGCAGAGAACTTAATAGTTGTTGTGATCTGCTTAGGTGAAGAAATAAGTTAAGTAGAATAGAAGCTATCCCGCGATGCCTTTCCAAAATTATATACGGAAAAAGAAGATGGTGACTGTTTGGAGAGGAGTATTTCCCTTCCTGAGCGTTAAATAGAAAGATATGAAATCAAAAATAATCTATATAAATCAAAACTAACCACATTCACACGTCTTGAGGATGGTTTTCGAAGGACGCTCTTAAAATTTTAATGTAAGCACTTCATTCTTTTTACATTTTATTAAAGTCCATTAGAGTTGAAACTTAAGCTTCAATTCTTTTACTGTGACATAGATTTTCAGCATTTATTTACATATATTTACAGTATTTAAAGTTTGTGAGCTTTATTCTTAATAGATCCATTTGCTTGACATCCATGCTTCACTATTTCACTCCCAGACAATTACTATACTCTATTCTTCTCCTTGATTGCTCTCTCTTCTTTCGCCATTTATATTTATGGATTCCATTCTCCCTACACCAACCATATCTTATTACCAAAAGGAATTGGATGGAAATGATTCTTTTCATCACAAGTCTTCATCGGACGAATGGGTCAATGCAAATGTTTTAAATTCGTTTAAAAATTTCCCCCTTAATTTGTGGTTTCACACACGGTTTTTTATTGGTGAAATATATGTATTCTGGCAGCTCGTCAGCCCGCTAAGGCGGTGGTTGCAGAGGAGATTATATCCTTCCCAAGAATTAAGCTCCAAACCTCTACTCTGAAGTTAACCGTTAGTTTACCAGTCTTCTATTTTCGAGTTTTAAATGAAAAAGAAATCAACGCATTAGTCGATGCCTCTGCTTTTCAAAATACGTGCCTTTGCGGCGAAGTACAGAATTGATCAAAGAGATGGTGGCAAACAATAAAAAAGGTGGTATGGTTGCCAATTCCGAGGTGTTACCATAGAAACGCTCTCCTATTCCAACCAAGCAGCGCTGAGCCACTGACAGACTGATGGGTAACGCGAATTCAATCTGGACTCTGAACGCAACAGGAGAGAGTCGCCCATTGAACGAAGCTGAAATGGATTATGGACTGATTGGAATCATCAGGCTTTGAAAGCCAAGAGGTTTCCCCACCCACGTGACCTACTGTCATCATTCAACAGAAACGACTAATCTTTTTCAGTTTTACGGTGCATTAGAATGAACCGTGGAAAAGAATGAAAAGAAAAAATTTCCTCTCCGAATAGAGCGAGGGAATTAAAATTCAAATTCAAATTATGCTACACAAATTAAAATTATAGTGCGTATGAAATAAACATGTTACGGTTGATTATGTCTTATTATACGGCTTTCAATGAATGATAGGAGCCATCAACATTTGTCATTTTTTCTTGCTAGAGATTTTACTCTATCCGGCTGGCCAAAGAGAAGATATCATATGGTGCAAATGCGTATAATACTACATCATATAATGTAAAGTATTTTGACGAAAATGTCTTGATTCATATTCATTTGTATTTTCAAAAACGATGGTTCATCAGCTACATGATTCGTTTCCGAATCATCTTTATTGGTAGAAATTTTCATTAGCCGGAATGTGGGCTCCAAATCGTCAAGTACAGATTAACAACGCCAAAAAATTGCCATTATGCTGTTAGTTAGCAAGAATTAGAGGTATGTGTTCTATAGGTTTAAAATAAGTTTTGTCACTATTGATATTTTGTGCCCAAGTGCTTTCGCCATCATCCACCAAAAATGTGTTGGAGGAATCCGTGAAACAGCAAAAAACTTTATTATCGCAAAATTTACAACACATGCAATAAAAATACGTATAAATGATTTATTTAAGAAAGAAAGTGTTCTTTCTAAATTCAGTCATTATATGATTATGATAAAATTGTATGATTTATCTCATCTGACAAATTGTGATGATGAGTATCATTAGCACCATTTCAACTAAAATATTTGTATTTACTCAACCTACCAAGTTTCTATGATTATGTACGAAAATAAATACTTTTTGTTCAAACTGTGATTTCCATTATACTGTTACTAATGACAAAAGTATGAATTCTCATTTGTGCAGATTTTACTTTTTGAAATTCCATTTTAAGGATGTGTTGAAAATTCTTGAAAATGTAGTAAAAGATATTTTTTTATCTGTACCACTGTACCACACTTGTATGAATGTACAGGTAAAAGTAAATAAATATGATTCCAATGAGATTAGTTTCGATTTTATTAAGTACACTTGGAATGAAACTGCAAAGAGGAAAATTTGCAGACATGGCCTTCCAAATAATAAATCAACGATATAATGGGTGTAATTAAGTTCAATTGTACCATAGGAGATATTTTAAAACTAAAGAATAACTCACGACAAACTCACAACACCTCATAATTACAACCAATTCGGGTTTGAATTCCACTTAAATACCACATGACCAAAATTGAATTAAAAACTGAAAGAAGAAATTAGTACTGTGACAACACTAATGTGTACACTTCAATAAGGCCCTACTTACGTCACGCTCACGCCGTGAATCACGCAAAAATACGAGCAAACAACGAGCGGGCGAGGAGAAAGAATTTTCGTTCCAACCTCCGAAAGCTCCCGACGAAAGTACACAAGACATAAAGCTCTTTTCCGTTTAATATTATTTTCGAATTACGTTTCTCTTCCTTCTCGCGCAATTCTCACGAGCCCGTTCCCCCTTTCGGTGAGTCTCGGAGCTTTGTAAAGCAGTGCTCGATTTAACAAGGGCGTTTGTGGTCGGGAGAAGCAACAACCAAGGCAGAGAAAAAAGGCAGAAAGGACCCTCGCCCTATCGTGACCTCTTCTACGTTCACTCGAGAGACCCGAATTGGCGCCTGTGGAAACTATCCAGTTACTGGAGAGAAAAGACTGCTTCCAAAGGCACTCCGCGTGCTTTCGGCACGTGGGTTTCAGTTGACGCCGTCACGAGGCGTGAAATTCAGGCTTTATCCGAATGAGCGGGACCCGGCTGTCCGTCTCTTGATTAAACCGAATGCATAAATCATTAACGCGCTTTACAGTGTCGAGTAAATTGGAAGCGGCCGCAGTTCATAAGTCTGCATTGTTCCAATTACGAAGGATGAAACGAGGTTAAGGACGTGATTGATTCGGGTTTACATGAATTACTGAATAAACCTTAATTAAATTTTAACCTTGGGTTCAGGGCTTTATTCTGTTCCATTTGCGGAGAGCTTAGATTATTTCATGAATTTTTACAAGGTTATTTACGAACAGCGCATTTTGATCTATAAGAACTCCAACATTTCTTAAATCGGAGTAAACGCCATGAGCGCTTCAAATATTGTGCAGGAAAGGAAAAAGACATGACCAGTATTGGCCCTGAGGAAAATCTTCCATCTACAGGTATTCTATAAACTGAGAACTGTACATAGAGGATAATATTATTGACAGCAATACCAATTGTGCGGGCCTCAATGTGGTGGTACTACATGACAATAAATAGCGAGTGACTAAACAGATTTATTTACTCTAAATCATTTATTTTGTGGTTTCGTTTAAATAAACCTTAGCCAACTCGATATTTACTGTTGATAATTCCTGTAACTAGGATAAAGTAAAACTTTTTTTTTCCGATTCTTTGATTTATAATCGCATATTGACAAAAGCTGTTTATATCTTGTCCGAAAATTAAACTTAATGAAACTGATACTTAACTCATTGCAATTAAATATGTTTTTAGTTAGCAGCGACATTACACACAAACTAAATGGACAACCTTTTGGTTATTCAGACTGATATTCTGACAAAATATCACATTTGCGTTGAACAATTAACTGGTTGAATGAACTTTTCAGTTGTGCTAATTGTGCTCTCACGTCGACAGTATTTAAAAATTACAGATGAGTATTTAGTTGACTTACTTACAAAGATTTGCTTGAAAAACCTGGTGAACCTTAAGGGAATTCCCAATAATAAATAGTAAGTATTATAACAGTTAGTGACCTAAGTATTTATTATTCTAAAAAATGGTTGTGAATTTGAATAAAGTACAGAGTATCAACAATCTTACAATTAATCATATACTTTACGTGCTCAACAAAAAAAAACAGCTTATTCCACAACCTCTCAGCTTCTCAAAAATGCAGCTAAATTTACCAAATATTTCATTGAAGGAATGACAAGTGTGTAAAAGGTCAGCTGCGCGACATTATCGTGCAAAGAAGTTCACCTTTCCTTAAACATTTTATTGCTACACAGGAGTTCGTCCAGCACAAAATAAATCTGTTCTTAGATACTTTATCTAAATGTGGTTTTTCGAAACAAGCAAAATTTTGATTGGTGTTTCGTGAGGTTCTTAACCAAAGAAAGGAAGATCGGGAAGTCCTGAGCTATGAAATGTTAATTTTCTTTGCCTAGTTAGTCTTCTGTAACTAATCTACACACAGAGGATCTCATTCGTCAAAATCCACATGGTCAAAATCGTTCGAGATGACTGGTGATGATAATGGTGACTGAATTACCAAAGACGATAATGTAAGTAAATCCTGAAAAGATTACCAGAAACATATGTGCAGTATTTCGGCCTGAAACAAAATTAAAAGCCATTCCCGAAATCAGCGGGAATTTCATCAACTTCCTGTACGTTTCGGCACTTTTCCACTCATGTCCCGCAAAAGAGAAAGAGAGAAACAGCACGAGGGCAAGCTTAATCATTAACCCCGGTCAACCCGAACGCAATTACCATCTTCCTCTAAATTCCATTTGATACTCATGAGCTGTCATTTCGAATTCATCCGAAACCCCTGAAAGAGTATTAAATGGTGAATTACATCAAAGTAGGCGTCGGTAAAAGCTCTCACGTGTTGTTCGATTGCTGGAGGTCTTCTTGCTGGTGAATGAACTGGAGAAAAAATAATTAAAAGCTACTTATATCAAGGGCTCGTAAATGAGATTCGATTAAAATCTGAAATTACTGAAGTTCGGACGGTGTAATGATGTTTTATATATATGAATGTGGGCTCCAAATCGTCAAGTACAGATTAACAACGCCAAAAAATTGCCATTATGCTGTTAGTTAGCAAGAATTAGAGGTATGTGTTCTATAGGTTTAAAATAAGTTTTGTCACTATTGATATTTTGTGCCCAAGTGCTTTCGCCATCATCCACCAAAAATGNCTGGATAAAAATTGTCTCTCATATATGTCCCACCGACAGGTAGCATACCTGACAGAACATTAATGAAATAATTGTATAAAGTGATAAATAAATTATTATTATTGTTATTATTATTGTTGTTGTTGATGATAATGATGGTGTTGTTGTTGTTATTACAATTATATGCAATGTATTCGTATGAATGTAAGCATATATATTTGTTTGTAAGTATATCTGTATACATATGCATGTTACATACATAAACATCTATGTGTATGTACTAACTATTTATTATTTAATGTATTTTTTAGGTTTTCATTCAGTTTGCAGATCCGGTAAAGGGCAAAGCAGCAAAGGGAATAAAACCCCACAAAGCATCCTGGAACTCAAAATCCTGACAGCACTCGCAGATTCTTCAAAATACGCTACTGAAACTCCCCGAAAATAAATTAATAGTGTACAAACATCTCCGAACTTCAAATAACGCGCTTTCGCACTCGGCTTTCAATTAAATACGTCTTCCCAACGTTAAATAACCAAAAAATTCTGCCCGAATAAAAAGTGGATCACCAACCTGCAAAGTAATGCGCGTTTTCCAGGGCGAAAAAGCGCAAAAATGAGAGGAGAATTCTGCTTTTTTCGCAAAATTCGAGTAATTGGAGATCAGTGAATAACGCTCCGCAGTGTAAATAAATAAAGGCACGCGTACACGCGGGGGCTCATGACTATAAATCACCATCATATTCCACTCTCGCCAATGCGAAAGGCTTTCGAACGAATCATTCCCCATTCTTTCCTTTTTTTAAATCCTTCCTCCTCTTCCCGATACACTACAGTGGCGCCGTTACTGCGCCAACGGTCATTATCGGAACGCAAAATGCAAATCCTCTGGTGGCGTAGGAAGCCCTCGGGTTGTCCTTCTTTCGGGGAGTTGCAGCGGATGCAATTGTGCGTTTGGAATGTGAACTACAACAGGTGAGGGAGCCGACGGAGCGTGTAGTGTCCCCCGTCGCAATGCAGGAGTCAATTGCAACGCAGACAACACGCGCGCGAAAGGGACCACAGATGCGTGCACTTGCATTCCGCTCGCACGTGCACACGCGCGCGCGAAAACGGATGCAGAAATGGCTGCTTAAGTCTGCACGCGCAGATCTACAGCGAATTGGGTGACGTAGGGTTCCTTGAGCGTTAACGAGAGAGGATGTTTATGCAAATCGGTGCCTTCGAGGTGCACCACTGTCCTACGGGGCTTGAAGAGATCGCTGCCAGCCATGCGTTCGCTCAGGATGGCGTGGTTTGCAACGTTCCTAGCCAGGAGGAAGAAAGTGCAGCGGCAATGTATGCTATCGGCCATTACACGCATGTAGAAAACTTCTCTTGCTGATGACTTCTCTTAAAGAGAAAGAGGAACAGGAATTTACTTTTAGTTTACTCTTCATGATAGATGATAAACAATCGCGACCCAGGTCCCATGATCAGGGAAAGATAATTATGATGGTGGTGAAATAGAAATAATTCAGGTGGTAATTCTACTTTTATCCCCTCACCATCTTTGATCAGGACAAAACTCACGAAATGTGAACGGTAACCTTACTAAATTACATGCATTGATGTCTACATTGCATATAAATTCTATCATATCAGGCCAGACTTCGTAGGACGATATTGTGAGAATATAAAGAAGAACTTTGTAATTTCCACACTTTAAATTATATTTCACGACCGGTTTCGGCTACGTCGCCGACGATGGTCCCTGATGATGGCGATTTTATTTTCTTTTTTCGTCTACAATACATTTCACTATTCTTACTTACAATATTGTCTCGCAATCAACGATACTAAAACGTTCTATCCTAAAAGGAGGATCATGATATTCCATTATTCCTGATGGTTGCGTATGCTTAGTCCGACCACACAGTAAAGGTATCGCTTGCTCCATCATTTCCCAAACACTTCCTCCAAGATTGGGCACACCAAAAATTATGCATCTATTCTCCGGATTTTGACTTTACGTGTATTTATCGCTTGAATTATATATACCTGATAATTAGTATGAGAACTTAATTCCTTTCAGTCTGTTCTGAAATGAAATGACAAAGGTATCGAGCTGTAAGAAAAACTTCATTCGTGTTACAAAAAATTAAACTTTCCTAGTTGCTACTTACGGGGAATGTTTGAAGAACATCTTATCATACCTGACTAGTTGCACTCTTTATTTTGAGTTTGACTATAGAAATTGAAGTAATATTACAAACTAGTTTCCAATGATTGCATTTAATACTTTTATTAAGCGAAAAAATTGAAAGAAAACATTTGAACTAATGCTGAATATACGAGAAAGGTCTTAATACTTAGAAGTAACGTTTTCCTTCCCGACATTTTAATCAGAGAAACGTCTAAAATCTTTCTCATTCAAAACCGCTCTTCGATAACAAATGCACGCCGAAACTGCTCTACAACCATTGAGCCAACTAGCGCTCTTATCGGTTTTCCTTTCGGCTGGAACGAATCCCAAATTTGAATATCAAAGGCCACCTTTTCGTGTGTTCAATCAACATTCTTCTGACGTCTAACAACATCTTTATAAGAAAGAGAGCGTTGAAATAACTCTTATCTGCCGATTTGATAAACGCAAACCTCAATTAAATGCACCTCGACAATATTTCCTTCGCGACCTGGGAGGTAAATCGTACCTTCTCGGTAAATAGAAGGAAATCGTTAACGGGCCTTGACGACAACATACTAATTCGCATCGATCTTCGTTCCGATCTAAAGATTCGGGAGAGCGCCGATGACCCACCGGACGTGTCCAACGGCAGATGGTTTTTCTTCGACTCCTTTGAGGCGGAGGTCGCCCAAAAGGTCTGCATTAACTCTGTTCTTCCCAATCCGCCATTTGGAAAAATGTTACCGTCGAGGGAAAATTATATGTCAAAATTCATGAGAACGCATCCACCGCAGAACGTTTCTGCGTGTTTAATTTCACGTAAAAATGCGCAAAACAACATATCTATCTACGTGGAAGCTCTACCGTTGTAACCTCTACGGCTATATGAATATTCATAGAATGAATTTTATTTGCCATTCTAAAAAAGCATGTGTTACATAAAGCGTTAAATGTAATACTTGCTCCAATTGACTAATTTTCAGTGGGCAATTTTGTAAATCATTGCTGCTGCGTGAAATCGCATTCTTGTATTTTCTGCAAATTTCATCACTCGTTTAATAACTGGAATGTAACTAAAACTGCGGAGAGATGCGAGTTTTTGCTGTATTTAAATATTAATATTGCTTCATTTTAAAAGAATGGAAACGAAACACCAAAAGTGTGTGAAACGATGCTTCACCTACCTGGCATGTAATTGATCATACGTGAACGAGTTACGTACAAAAATTAAGCCAGACTAGTGGTCATTTTGTTGTAATTACTTGGGAAAAATTCAGCTGCTAAAAATGTGTCAATTACAAGATCGTGAATAACGAGTTTCCATACTGACACACTGAAACTAATCCACATAAATAAGCTATTATACACATTTAACAGACCTCTATATAATATGTTTATACAACGCTCTGAATCTCTAGCTTTAGATCTCTGAGATGTTTCTTACAATGAGATTTCACTTCAGCTTCATATATTAGTAGAAACGAACAGAGCTATAATAACAGCAGTGAAAAGAGGCTCTTCTTAAGAATACCGTACGAAAAACATTCACCTAAACGATAAGAATTTCTGCAACCCATACTCACCCGAGGTTCTGTTATTATAAAATTATTTGCAACATTTCCTATCTTTACCAACGGATATATTTTCATAAATGTTATACTGAATTTAGTTGGGAAATTTCACCAAATCTATTTTAGTCGTGTGCATTAGTATTACGCCCACGGCAGGTTTCCGAAAGTAAATAAAACTAAAACAAATCGTATGTTGCGTAATCAATCGGCTTTTTTGACTCCCCCATAAATTATAAGAATTACGAGCGAAACACCGTGACTACGCTCATTCAATTTCGATTGATGTTTTTCATCCGCAACCCTTACTCTGCACTCCCGCATCTACATGTGACTATATACAAAAATGCTGAGTGAAACTAGAAAGTGTAATAAATTCGGAACTTTTTCCCCAGAAAAAGAGGACAAGTGTGATTTTCAGCCAACGTCAGAAGACGATTCCACGTGTGAAAATCTTCGTAGGAAGTCAGAGGGTAAGCCATCCCGCGAAAGTATCAATTTTAATCGCAAAAATGTTCACCCCCGCTGAATATCATTTACCAGCTAAAGAAGTTCTCGGAAGGAAGAGCTAAGGTCCAGCTAAGGACATAAGAGTAAATTCGAACAAGGAAGATTGAAAAGTACGGCGAGTTGTTTGCGAGTTTTCAAATGAAAAGAGAAGTAAACAGTTCTGAGGGTTAAAATCCAATTCCGAGCGGGGACGGAAGAAAAAAGAGACATCTTGGAAAATGCGTTTAAAGAACTCTACTTCTTTCATTCCTGCGGATTAATGTTTACGGAACGGGAAAATCTACTTAAAATGTTGCGTAACGTAGCCGGGAAAAGTGAAATGTTTTGATGAAGGATTTTTCGGAAATTTTCCGGATAAAGGGGAGGAAATTTTTTTGTATCTTGAAATAAAACGATTAAAATTCTTTTATTTAACGGGATTACGAGGTATCTGAATGAAATTATGGGGAAGGTATCCTAATCCTCTTTCTCTCGACAAAAATATCAATGATCGAAATTCCACGGATCATATCAAAGATTCTAGCTTGTCTTTTGTCTTAGAGAAAATCTGCAGTAACGCGCATCAAATTTCTAGATTGAAATTCTTTTTCCGTAAACGTAGAAAAAATTTCTTCTCTTCTTTTTCTACATATTATATTCTGCTGATACCATTTATTTTTCCTAAATTGAGTGAGCCATCATAAGTACAATGTTATCCCAAAACTACATACCACACATATAATTTACTATAAAAATAACTTTAACGTTCTTTCTCGAAAGCGAACAACGTGAAGGTCATATAATAATTTGCATGTTATCAGGAACATTTGATTAATTAGCTATTCTTGCCATTTATGAAAGAAAAGGGAAATTTGCGGAAAATAACGATGAATGTTTTCCCTGCGCTGTTTATAAAGCTTAGATTATTAAAAATTATTACCTCAAATCCATTAAAACAGGGTCCAGATATCCATTGTCTTTGTAATTAAAGATATTATCTACTTACAAATAACGTAACTGTGTTCGAATTTCACGAATATGATGCGCCTCAATCACAAAACTAGTTTACCTAAGAGTTTACTCGTTCAAGGTTTTTGTCTTTATCCAACACTCATCACTAAGTATATTGATGTAAATTACGAAATTCCCGCACAGCTGAATTATCCTTCCGATCTCTAGCGAATAAATAGTGTCTGAGAGATAACTGTAATTAGATATTATTTATGTAAACAGCAACTTAACACGCGCAAATATAAAAGTTAACCTTCTATATATATAAATATAGGTTCCAAAAAGTCACAAGGAGCAATGTTATCTGAGAATATATCGAAGTAAAAGCATTTATTTTAATGTATGCCTTAAGAAAAGAAATTACTTTCAGCAAAATACATTTAGAAGGAATGAATTGACGCAGGATGAAATGTATTGAGGGTAGCTAGCGTAATGTCACAAATCCAGAAGAGAGGTGATGAATAGGAAAAAGAAACAAACGGGCTTTATGGCGTAAAAGTCATAAGGATTTTCTGAAGTATGTCACCTTCTTCCATTGACCTCTAAGAAAATATCCGCCACAGCAACATGATATTTTTAAGTTTGAGATGACTGTGAATCTTTGGAATTAGCAAATACATTCTAGATATCACTGACAGCTGAGAATTACAAGCTGTAAGCGGGATTAGATATGGTAAACGGAATTTGTTGAGAAAACCATTCCGCGAAGACAATAAAAATTTTAATTATCTTTGAAATTACAACTTGATATCTGGTGGACTTTATTGTCTTTCTTGAAGGATATAGGACTTTCCTGGGCTGAGATACGAAGTATTTTCCCCCAAGGATACGCCCAGAAGAAAGTAAAACCATCGATTCCATCGCTTCATCTGAAAAACCATCAACTTTCCGAAAACTTCAGTCAGCTACTGGAGAAACAGATTGATCGCTACTTATCATTACATATATTCTATCCCACTACATTTATTTTCTATTAAAATACAAATCCCAAAAATGGAAACAATGGTAGTAGATTCTATTTCAAAATTTCTTAATAATCCTATCAGAATAAAACCAAATCCAGCAAGAATTCTTCATCTATTGAATTCTAAATTACTCCACCGAAATTCTTCCGTGGACCGGCAGCTGTGGAGTTTTCATGCTGTGCCCAATGGTCGAAACCCTCCTTCCTCCCGCATTAATGAAATTTAGACATTTTAAATGTGTTTAAAAATCGGCCCGGCGCCGAAATTCAATTGAGCCGCACGATTAAATCTGGAAGCAGAGGCGTTGCTCCAAAAATCGTTCCGAAATCTGCTCACGTGCTGTTTTTAAATACGGCGAGCGGCCGCGGAAACGTCTGGCCATAGGAGACATACGGAATAATATTTACATTTCATGTTTATCGCAATGACACGAGAAATGCCGCGCACGGAGATTGTTGCTCGAAAAATCGAGTTGATAAGCCTCCTGCAATGCTGACACTGTTATTGGTCACTGCGTATTACCCTGAATAGGAAGGGTATTCAACGTAAATTCACAAAAACTCATTCGGGTCTCTAGTAGTACAAAATCATAACCGTGGTCTAAACAACTGCCTAAACACCTTGAAAATTATTTGAAGCCTAAGGTAAAATTTCATTGATCATTCCGCCGTAAAAGACTTTTAAACCATAAGGAGAATTATTACATCGATGTAAATTATAGGTAAGATGATTTCACTTCAAATTCATGATCATTATCTTTGCCAGCAGTTCATCGAATAAAAGTGGGCGCGTAGGTGTTCGTTACGTGAATAAAACATTATCAGAGGAGCTATCAGCTGAAATCACCGCAATTCTGCAAAACAGTATCCATTTACGCCCTTAAGAAATGGGAGTCTAAAAATTGCACTCTCTGTGTATTCATCTCAACCATCTACTGGCATATGCACTTCATATGTATAATCCTAATCCGAACAATAGATGGTTCCATCGAAAAACACAACCAGAACATATAAATCGGAAATCAAAACAGATTAATTAAGCACTCTCATTATGGGCAGCATTCATATAATGCGTTTTAGAGCTACATTCACAAAGTTTTTCTATCCTCACGGAGATGTATCCGAAAGAAAACAAATAGTCTGAAACGTTGGGAATAATAGTATTCGAAAAATACTCCAGAGTCTTTGTCCGCTTTCAAAAGCGAAGAAGCGAGCATTGAAATCTCTGAAATTTCTGCGGTCGCTCCTCTTGCCCTTGGGCGGTAGACACCGATACCTACGCCGAAACACACCAATTCGAAAAACGAAGAAGAATACCGCTTTCGAAAACCCTAGTGCGTAAGCTAGTCTTTACTACACAAACGACCCTCGCATCGTCAAGAAAGGTTTCACAGGATCGAAGAGAGTTCGGTATACCAAAAATGGAAACAAATTCTTTCTATAAAATGAAAGTCAATTTAACCTTAATGGTGAATTCGTCATGATTTGTTCCTTTATGAATCTTAATATGGTATCTCTTAAGTCCACCAGATGAGCGAAATTGGATAAGTCCTTAACAACGTTGAGATAGAATACCAATATTTATATAAGTACGTATAAGTTCGATAGTGGGTCTCGAGTGTTTACTTTCGATTAATTTCGAGCTCAAATCATGGAGATACGGGATTATTTCTAGAGAGAGAAAATCAGATAGACGACCGACGGAGCGGCCGATCTTTCTCCCCCAGCTGCAACGCCCTTCCCTGCCGCCGAAGAGCGCGCGCGCCGGTCAGATAAAACCACATCAGGTCGACCTGACTTAGGAAACGGAAGGAAAACTAAGAACGGGCAAATAATGCAAGACTTATAATTTTACTTTGTCTACTTCCAAATTAAGCTATCTTTATGATTGAGAGACTAAGCTTATGACTATGTAGCCTCAACACTTTTGAACGGTAATTTTAAGTCATCCAATCGAACGATAAATTTCGTTTCCATGATATAATGATAATGCTTAGAGACTTAAATTTCCTTGATATAAACTATTGTAAACTACTTAATAAATCCTACACATTAGATATTAATCAGCTCCTAATGAGTGTTTGTTGCAAAATTGTTGCGCTATCTGGAATGAGAACGCTAAGGGATGGAGCTTTTGCGTGAATGGACAAGATTGGTGGGGAATTTTTTCACAAGGGGATCGAATCCAACAACCGCAGATACAAAAGCCATTATCGGTCAAGTAGCTATCGAAGCAATGTGATATTTGAAAAACATTTCTCGAGATCAATATTGCCGATTATAACTATCGGAAAAGAAGACAAGAAGTCCTCTAATAAGAACCTCGGATTTTGCAATATGCCCCTTCACGTACGGAGACTAAGATTAAGAACTTTAAGATGAAATGAATGTTACCAAGGTTTGCAGAAGTTTTAACTTACCGATATTGATAGTCTTTCTTATGTAAATATGATCACATCTATCTGCGTCTTTCAATATGCCAACTTATTCGTTGTCGAATCGATAAAATCTGACTAGTACTTTTCCATTTTAATTAGAGAGTGAAATAATCGTCAAAGATAACCCTACTACGAAGAGATTGACACAAACGTTCACATTCTTCTCACATACGGTTCAGCTTTCAGAGAGCAGTTTCACTCGGGACACCTGCCGCTAACCGTAACGCCAGGCACTTCTGTGAAACTAAGGAGTGACGGCTAGTTGAACTGTGTTAATTATGATAAAATTTTGTAATCGCGTAGCATCTACAACGTCATTCATCTCAAATAAGTCCAAAATGGAAAATAATCCTCTAGTAAACGATTAAATTGATTCTATGACCTTGTTCATTCGCAACTACTTACGAACTTGAGCAAAATCTTTTCCATTCTGGACACTTCGGATATTTCATCGTCCGCGAAGTTAACGTAATATTCATACGAGTATCTCTAATTAATGTGTCTTCGTAAAGAATAACAGTTCACGAGTCGCGATTTCGTTGGAAGACATTTACGCGATTTCATATCCAAAGCGGAGGTCTACCTCCTGAGCGAGAAAAGTGATCCATAGGAAATTCAACGATAAGTCAGAGTTCATGAGCTCGCTGAGCCACAGATGATGGGAATATTCCAGAATCTAACTTGCACTCACTCAAGCCGTCTAACCTCCACTGTAACTATGGACATAGTATAAACTCGTAAGAAGCAACTTAGCGAGAATGTTTACACTTCTGCCTACATCGCATCTTACATCCAATCTCAGCTTCGGCGATCCCATCTTAGACTGGGGCTGGACAGCCAAAAACGTTAATTAGCTCTTTCTCGGTTATAGAATCACACGAATAGCTCCATAATCTCTAAGCGACCCAACAAAACTCGGGCTAAGGCTTCATATTCTAGGAACGTGAACTACTTGGGGTTGACCACAGAAAGATGAGACTTGTGATCAAAAACGGCGGAGAAATCACTACTCTGAACAATGGCCATTATCGCACACTAGTAACACTTGGTTTCTTGACAACCTCTCAAGTCAACTGGATGAGTACACATGCGCTATCCTAACGCAAGGCACATTTCTCATCATTTCACCTTCGGGAGCACTACCAAAGAGACGAGATCGCGCCCGGCGATCAAACTACATCCTCCACATCCTGATCATCAGCTTATACGCGAGAAGCGTGAAACTTCGTCCAACTCCTTACATCCGTGCCAAATACCCAATCATTCCCCTCTCACACTGACAGACAAAAGAAGAGATCACCAAGCTACGCACCGCCGGCGACGGAGATAACTGCGGCAAACGTCCGGACGGTATGGCCACGGCCATCGAAGACAGCGGAAGGACACGCCACTCCTCCGGTCACTGCAACTAGGACAACACGGCTAATGTCCGATCTTGGATGGTCCGCGGCAGCCCCCACCCGTCACCAACGACACCCACGTTCGACACTGAAGGGAGGGAGGGACTAAAGAGGGGAACCGCGCATGGGCATCGAACTGGATACCCTAAAAAAGCTCTTGCACCGGACTCACCTTCACGGTGACTCCTCTTCAGGAAGACCTGGCATGCGACCAGCACCTCCACCGCCGATACTCTTCCGTCACCTCGTGCTTTCCTTCAGATACCTCTCTCTAAGCGCGATATCCAAATTATTACACCTCTTCAAAACCTCCGGACGACCATCAACATAACTTTTCCCCTCCGATCAACTTTCTCTACGTGCGCGAACAAAGGAGGACGTAAGCTCGGTTTATTTGAGCGGCCTTCCGGAGCGCCGCTTAAGCGAGCAGGGCGCCGACTGAGTCCTCCGCGGCATTCACGCGTGTAAACCAAACTCCCTCGTCGTGTCCCTAAGGACGCGGGCTTCGGGGAGGGGGCGCGCGGGGGGGAAGGGGGAGCCTATCCGGGCGGCCCGCTCGGGGGCGGAACCGATAAGCCCCGCCTCCTTTTGGCGACGGAGCTGCCGGTGGGGCGGGTGAGGGTGGAGGGAGAGGGTGAGGAAGGGTGCATTAGGGTGGGCGGTAGGGGATGAGTGACATTGTCTCGCGAGCGGAGCTGCGCTGTACCTCTCTCGCGGAGAACGGCGTCACGGATAGATGCGCTCGGAAAATTCATCCTCCCGATTTTCTTTTTCAACGCTCCTCTATATAACTTATTAGAGGCGTAACTTTCGCGGGTCTCTGTGAAGGGGCTTCCCTGTCGGTGTGCTAGGAATGTCCTGGAGTGCCGCATTTTCAAGTAGCAACATACCTCCGAGTCATTCTCCAAATTGCATGCGCTTGATTCTGGAAAATATTTCGCCGAAGCGATCCAATTCTATGAACATCCTTAACTAGCCGTTGCTGATAGCTGGTTAGTGAAGGAGCGTTCCGCTGTGGAAGCTCAAATGTTAGAGTTACAGCCCTTCATACAAGAAAACCCGGTTTGATATGCCGTGATGGAAATCTATAGAGAATAATAAGAAATTGGCATCACACTATGTGTGGATATCACTATATCTTTGATACATATTGCGCATAGACAAGTATCACCTATTAAAATTCACAATACAAGGAAGATTTGGCGAAATGAATTCTAAGTAAATAACCTTATCTGATATGGAAATTAAAATTTTAATACTGAAATTCAGTCTAGCTAAGGATAGATATTCTGTTAAATATGGGGTCGTCATTCCCAGCTGATGGGGACGGTCTATAAAGAATAAGAAAATTCCTACATTTATCTGAATACAGACACTACTTAGTGAGCACTAGATTAAGTTTGCGAATGACGAGAGTGTCGGTGTTGGATTATTCCGGTACAGGAGAGAATTTTATAAAATAACGATGCGAAAGCAACAATTACAGAGATAAAAATCGGTCCGGACGTTTCGATCTGAAAAGCCCCCTGATAGCTTTGCGTAGATATTCACTTGAATTGAAATGATCCAATGTCATTGGTTGATTTGGGAAGCATTCAAAAGTTATTTGTTAAAAGGCATTTGCTTAAATCTTTCATATTGAATGCGATAAAACTATCAAATAAAACCAAGAAGCAATCAGGTTATGTATTTGTAGAGGAGGCTTATAAATTCAAATGGTTCCCATTTAATTTTTTATCTATTTCATTTTCATAACTAAAGAATCCGGATTTTTATAAGTCCATCTACCACCTTTATCCATCACATCCACTAATGGTTACCATTTAAGTCTAATTTAACCTTAATTTAAGGTGACAGGCATAACATAGAGCTTAACAGAAGTAATAAACCAAATTTTTCCAACTACTGTAGAGTTAGATGTGATAATGACCATAGAGTAAATCATCATAAATGACCATATAGTAAGTCAAAATACCAAAACTGCTAAAAATTCTATATCAAAGGCATACGAAATGGGAATACTAAGTCTTCAACTTACAGTAATGCAAGATTATCTTCGTAGATTTCTTTCCGTTACTGTAACTTACTACAAGCATGAACCTTTCGATTAATAAAAGTCTAATATAAAACAGGAATTTCTTTGTCTCACGATCGCATCTAGTCCCTGTATTTTTCAAATCGGATCATTCTGAATTCATCCACATTTGTGTTGAATCTTGATTTTTGTGAGACAGATCTCATGTGGATGACTCGTTTAAATGTTCTTATCGTTTCGCGATTATGCCCTCACTGATCTCGGTAAAATCTCTGACATTCACTTACATAGAACCTCAAGCAACAAATGTGATTGCTGAACGTGACAAATTTGAATGTAAATTGATCCTTCATCGGTATCAATTAATGTACCAAAAGAAGTAGTGAATA
Organism: Ladona fulva; assembly: GCA_000376725.2. Classification (NCBI taxonomy): domain Eukaryota; kingdom Metazoa; phylum Arthropoda; class Insecta; order Odonata; family Libellulidae; genus Ladona; species Ladona fulva. The sequence goes on along the minus strand of KZ308115.1, from coordinate 423,400 downwards.
ACTAGAGAATGGTGTGTAGATTGCAACTTAATAAAATACCTATCATTCCTGTATGAATACCTGTATCATACTGATACAGTATAATTGGTCAAATGAGATATAATTTGGTGTAAGATATAATTGGGTATAGTATAATTGGGAATAGACAACTCCTTCGAGGTAGTTTTTATGGGAATTCTTACAATATCAGCAAGAACGACTAAAAAGCGGTTTTACAGAGTATAAAGTCGTCGCCTCATGCATGAACTTCGCTCTCTCCTCGGAACTCTGCTGTTTTCAGTTAACATAACCGAAGAAATAAATTGGACGTTTAGTTGACCCGTCAAGGAAGCGATATTAAGAACCAAAACAATAGAACAATGCTATAGCCTCTTTATCAGAGCCGGAATCAGGTAAGAGGAAACAGCCTCAAGGCACACAAATCAATACATACAATACACTTGACGTGTAGGAATGAGTTACAAACGTCCAAGCATTAAATAATAGTAAATATAGAAGTGGTGATTTCACGTAACGACTAGAAACTAAACAAAGTTGTAATTAAGTAGTTGAGATATTCATCGATGATACTTCCAATGAGATAAATAAAATGACGAATGACAAATTATTGTTGGAACTTATATAGAATTTCGTAACAATTGTTGAAATCATTCATGTGACTCCAAAACGAAAGATTCAACAGTTAAGAAAGCTAGTTCGCAGCCACATTGAATTAGGTAACAATCATAGAAGGAGAAAATAAAGAAAAAGCAATGATTGAGACAACGGCAATTTCAGCCTTCGGGGGGTCACGCATCCAAAGCCGAAATTCTTTCGAAATGAAGGAAACCTTGCAGGTGAACGCTTAATCATCTATCCCCATCCACAGAATATTGAAAGACATATTACGCGGATTTAACGAGCAATTAAATTTAGAGCCCTTCTGCGAGCCCCCTATAGAATCGAATGCCCAATTCCCTGAAAATAATTTTCCCCTCCGACGAGCCCCCGCATAAACAAACCGAAACCCGCCATTTCACGACCCAACTACGCAGACTCCGAACGCAAGATCGCTTTCTGACGTCGAGAGCGCTCTCAAAGTAAAAGGGTTCGATCCATCGATTAACCCCGCTCCAGAAGACTGCCTTCTGAGACGCTGAACATCCCGGAGCGCGCGCGGCTGAGGAAAACCTGCAAAATAAGGACGATCGGATACTTCCTCGGCAAAACGGGCACTGTGTCCCCATCATACAGGCATCACCTACCCTCGAGTAATCTCCGAATAGTCTCGTATTAACGAAAACTTACGCCGCCGAAAAAACGAAGACCAAAAACACCCCGAGTAAGATCCCCACCATTTCGTCCGCCAGGCGGCGATAGCGGCAAGGCGATGTTCCACAAGGGCGGGGCTTTGCACCCGGTAGGCGTGGCCCGAGGAAACTTACTGGCTGCCCGTGGAAGCCATTGTTCGGATCGGGGGTTGGGGCGAGGGCCCTGAGGAGAAGGGGACAGGGTTGGGGGCACCCTACCCCCCAATCCCCCTCCCACGCGAACGGAATGCTATCCCCCACACCCCGATCGGCACCCGCGGCGCCTAAACCGATGCGGTTACGACGCCTTCTTGAGTTCCCGGCGCGAATTAATTCACCGAGATTCTGGAGCGATGCGTCGCCCTTTACGTGTGCGGGGAGGCGGAAATTAAAAGATGTGGGTGATTGGGAATAAGCGATCGAGGAAGGGCATAATTAAGCGGACCGGTGAGGGCGGACGGGCCCTTGAAAACTACGACACGTGCTCCCTTTCATCTCCCTTCGAGTCTTGTGCGCTGGCTTACATTCACGGCGTCCCCGGACTTTTTGGGGGACGCCGGAAGGGGACCGTGCTCAATTGAACGCATGGGGCGCGGGAAATTGCGTAGAAAAGTTGACGGAGTCGAAAAAATGCCATTGTAAAATGATCTGCGGCTTCGAGAACGCTTAACTGATTGATCAATGACAAGAGCGATGTAAATATTCCCTGGTCAAAGCTTTCGTTGAATAGGCGAGACTACTAATCATAATTAATTAAGTACTCGGTCGCGTTATGGCTGAAATGCAAACAGGACACTCGCAATCGATCATTTTCAGCATCATGCACAGAAATTTGCAGGTCCCAACCGGCCAAAGACTTATCGCCATGTCCAGCTATGGCGTGTCCGAAGTCAACTTCGTTTAGTCCAACGCAAAACATTATATCGAGGATTCGCTCAACATTACATCGCGTCTAATCCTTTCCCTTCAATCATGCTGCTGCTTTCATAACGCCATCTATGCGTGCATCTTCGTACATTTGCAATTATATTAAGGCCTATTAAGTAAATGAACAAAATCAAACGAATGAATCTAAATCAAAAAGATTACCACAAATTTGCCAAAGAAAAAGTAAGGGAAAGACTAGCTGTGTGAGTGAGGATTCAAGATGAATCCTCGTGTGTTGCCTATTCTATTTTTGAGCAAATTTTGAACAGCTTAAACATGCGCAGAATGAACAGTTTTTCCAACCTTTGGTTCTCAACAGACATACGTTAGAGAAAACTTCATATCCTCAGAACTTAAACAACCCTCAAACCGAAGTTGTAAATGGATAGTTATGGTTTCCATTTTCTTTCACAAATCTCGGACTAGTTAAGATCAATAGCTTATTTGAAAATGGTCTGAAATGTATTTTATAGCATCCTCTTGTCTACGAATATCTTTTCATGTTGTACTAAATTACGAAACTTTTCGTAGAATCTGCCAAGGTAAAAGAAATCGAATGAATATTCATTCAAGAATGCAGCCTGGTGAATGCTTTTCGCCATTCTTTTTTATAGGTATATCTCCTGCTCATATTTTCAACAAGCGGGAACAAAGCTAATCTTAAACGTATGTTATTCTCCTCCAAATATACGCAAATTAAGATATGAAAGCTTTGCAGGCAAAATCGGAAAGTGTGAACAAAAATATCCACTTAAACTTTGTACTGGCAATTTAAAACTCGTGAAACCTACGGATATAATCCTGGATTATGGCTTATATCCAGAAAATTCTTTATATTTCCACAATTGCATATACAAGAATACTATGCATGGCTGCAAATGCCTAAATCACGTATACCTTTAACGAACCACCAACATTTCCATTGGCATAAGTCTGAATATTATCGACTTTCATTCAGTTAAGGCACTTAATTTGTGTCGTGCTTCTTGTAACAAAACTTGCACATGATTCACGATTTCAGCAGGTTTCTTTCTAATCAAAATTCGACCATGTAGCCCCGCTGAGAAATTTTTCGCAGTTCTTGAGTAGCAATAAATTACTATCACCAAGCAGTAACCACCCAGACAAACATATTTATAAATCATATACTACCCTAAAATGGCTTATATTTCACCAATAAGTTTTTCTCGTATTTTTTTCCATTCAAGGGAACTTTGTAAACGGATTATAAGAATCCATGAGAAAAAATCGTTAACCTGATTTTTGGGAAATAGGTATCTGTGGTTACAATATGCAAAAGTACACGTATCTGGCGACAATTATCCGCTAATTTCCCCCTACTATTCAAATGTTCATATTGCCACATCCTTCCGAGGGAAAAAATTTCTAAAAGGTTTTAAATTCAATTTACGATGAAAAATTTCACTCTTTTGCGATGAAAGTTATAAATCTTTGAGTAAAAGTTAAGCAAATACCATCGTAAACTTGGAGCAGATTTTTTTTTAATGTAAATAATCATCTAACTGGTAAGAATAGCATTACTATCCCCTCCTATTTTTTCTCCTTTCAAGGGCACCTAAATCTTTTGGGTTGTATAAACCTTGACCGTCGATGCTATTTCGATCATTTCCATTGCACCCAGTATGTATACATCGAAAATATTTCAAAGTGTTCTAGAAGCTTCTATTTAAAACCAAAATTTAGAAGTCGCAAAGGTGAATTAAACTACCCAATGTTTTTAATTTGAGTTCGACTCATTCAATTCTTTTTTTGGTCGTTAAAAATGATTTGAAATCGCGACTCTGAATCACTAGATGTAGCTACAAAAGATAAATGACAAAAAACATCATTTTTTGAATTTACCACTGCTCAAGAAGAGGAAAAAGTAATTTTAAAAAAGCTAAACATATCCAATACTAAATATTTACATGCATTCCTTTAAGAATAATATTTGATGGAAGATTTGACCGAAAAATTTCATGCTTCTATTGTTTGGTCACGTGCGTAGGATTCCCAAAAATAAAGATGTTCACTTAATCATGGATATAATGTTAATGTGATACAGTTCGCCATGCTTTGTGGTAAGAAATGCTCTAAAATCACAGTTCCCTCACTCTTTTGAAAGCCTACAAATTCGTTATGAGCGGTGAATGTCGTCCCATAATCACATTGGCGTCATTTACAAATAATCTCCCACGGCCATTACGTTCCGTTAAAGACCGACTTCAGCGTCCGTGTTCATCAGAATAACAGGTTTTAACTCATCCGGGAGATTGAGCGAGAAGTACACCGGAGCGCTCATCCGCAACCAATGGGAGTTCTATCCAAATTACAGACCGCCGCCTCCCTGCAGCATCAAGCTCTTCTCGAACGAGCAATGCGTAGTTGATGAGGGAGGATTTGATGCCCCCAGAGGCATCTAGCGGAGGGAGCGCGAACTACATTTTCCGTATTATTCTCCGATGCGAATCTTGAGAGCGGGTAAAACGAAAAGGGGTCCAGCAAGGATAAGATTGAAGAGAAAGGTTTTAAGGTCAAGCGATAGTTCCCATATACCATATAATATTCGTATAAAAATGTGAACAATTAAGATAATTTGATACTATACGAGCAAAACTATTTTTAGCTCGTATACATCATCTAGCAATTCATTATTACATCACTAAAGGTAATGTAAAACGCTTCTATAAAGTCATTTATAAGTACACGATTGCCCCACTTATAGCATCTGCGGGATTCACTCGTGTTTCTAGTAAATGCATTCCAGAATTTAGGGGAATAGAATCTACGAAAGCACACGATTGCGTAATTCTGCAAAACGATTTAAATGAGCTAGCCGATTGGACTATGTATATTAAACGGGAATGGAAATTAATGTTGGTAAGTGTAAACATATTAAGTTCTCCAGAAGAAAGACTCCAAATAAAAGTTCAAATACTGCATTACTACTCCCTAAATGATGAAAGCAATCCTGTCGTATCAGATTGCAAATCCCTACTTTTTTAATAATATTGGGAAAATTTTTTAATAATATTGGGAACGCGACTGTGCAATCAATTTTTCCTAAGATTAAAACTCTAGATAGATTTTAAACTTTTACTCCGACAACAACAAGATAAAATTCAAAGCTCATTAGACTGACATTGACTCTTATGCATCTCTGGATGAAATTTTGTTGCCGTAAGTTGTGCCGTTTTATTGCAATTGATTTTTATACATCGCGAGAAGGCCGAGACTCGCAAAAAGTGCCGTTTTTTGGGTACCTTGGTTTAAATATTTCTTCACAGTAAATTTAGTTCTTCGTTGCCATCAACAAATCAGGAAAGAATATAGAATTACCTTTACTTTGGTGTAAAAATTTTTCATATGCGCTCTGAACTAAGCTTGCAATAAATTAGCAAAGTCCAAAGGCACATAAATAAAAATCCGATAGTAGGAATCAGGCTAACTGAAAATCTCAAATGGGAAAGTCAAGTACAGGACATAGTTACTATTGGTTATAGAAATTTTCACTTCGTGATGAGGAACCTATAACGAGTGCTTGGGCAACCCACGAAACGGATATTATTAAGAAACTCGAAGGCGTGCAAAGGAGGGCAATGTACAGGCAACGTACGAAGCAGGCAAACACAAGAAAGCCGAAAGTCTAAGCAACAGCACATTAGAAGTGGGAATCACTAGAATCGAGAAAGAAGACATTCCGAGATGTACAAAACGCGGGAAAACGAAGAGGGCTGGAATGAACTTCGTGCCAGATTTAAACTTCCTAGTTATGTTGGACGTTGCAATCATAGTTTATAAATGAAGGAGCGAGCAGAAAACAGATCTAGCGAAGTACTCATTAGTTAATGGGGGAATTAGGGAATGGAACGCTTTACCTGGAAAATTTCACATACCAATGCCAAAAAATTTAAAAGTTTTAAATAAGATTAAATCTAGATTTAGGTAGTTTTTATTTTGTGACCTCGCGGCCATCGCCTCCAGCGTTGCCTCCGGACCAGATGGCCAAATTGCAACGTAATTATAAATAAATAAGTAAAATATCTCGGAGCAACTTTAATGTTTTACCGAGTAGATCTGTTGGATAAAGGCTATAGACTGAGATAAGGATAAGGACAAACAGATTTCAGAGTTTTACGTACAGCTATCTTGTTTCTGAACCTATTGAGAATTCTCCAAATGAGTTACAGGTGCTAATTGGCATTGGTATAGTTGTAGAGAGAATGGATATAATAAATGTACCCAAAACAAAGGTTGTTGCGTCTGATAATAAATGAGTCGAATTATAGTAAAATGACAAAATGTGGAGAGAATATTCAAGAGGCGGGTGATTTTGCTAACTTAAATAAAATGGTTTTAAAATTGCTGGAGCAGTAAGAGACACGAATGAATACAGGTAGCGGTAGTGATGACAAACGGAAGGAATTTTCAATGTTGGCGAGAATGACTTCATATAGAAATGTTCCTACACACACTTAGCTGTATGGAAGAGACAGTTAGCCCTAACTACATAAATGACCTGCAAGCCGCATTTTGGCGTGTGGCTGGGAGTGTAAACACCAAGCATTCCAGTTATTTATCTAATTGTAGTTTTGTACCGGTAGGGATGATAGGAATCTAATTCGGAATTGACTAAGTCACTCAAAGCTAATTCAGGTGCTCGACCAAGGGAATCTGAAGCGTGAAATCGTAATATTTCATTTCTATAAAGAGTTACCCTTTCGGAAAACTTTGTATCAATTTAAAAAAATAAAAAAGTTGACACGTCCAGTTTTGATGTATTCCAGTCATTATAAACCCTTGACGCTATTAAGAGATCGAGTCTAACAATGGTCTAATATGAATGCAGACTTAGAAATGGAGTTTAAATAATCCTACATCCTTTCTGTCAGCGATCTGTCCGCAAATTCGAATTGTATGGGCAGTGCTCTGCAAATGGAATCAGCACTCATAAGAAAGAATAACCACTAAGAAATTGGAGACTGTTTATGTCGTTAAGCATGCATCTCTTGAAATACCCGGATCAAAACTGACACATTTATAGATATGTATCTCTTATGAATAATAAACAGCTGTATCATATAATTAAATTCCCCGTCCAAAAGACTGCTTCCTTGCAATTAGGAATTTGATTTCCTAAAGTTCTTCCGTATTCCAGAGAAACATGAGAAATACATGATATGTTGCAGTAGGAATAGGTTATACAAGATGTATGAATGGAAAAATGGTATAGACAGAGTCATTGATGACTGGGTATTAATTAATGTTGAAAAAAAAGAAAAGCTGTTCTACGAGTCTGAGAAGGGTGTTTTACAGTGAACGTAAGAAAATAACGGACGGAAGTAGACATCATAAATAAAGTAGGAGGATTAGTTGCACCAATGGAAAAGGACAAGAAAGGACCGAGAAAAAGCTTGTTAAATGAGGTGATGAGTTGTAGAAAAGAATTGAACGAAAAGAGAAACATTAAGATAAAATCAAAATAAAAGTGACACAGAAGAGACGTATAGATGTATGAATGATTAGATTATGATTAGAAACTGAAGCTGCACAATGGGTTCAACAAGTTCCGGAACTGAATTTTTGCTCAAGAAACAAATGGCGCCATCTTTCTTGCAATCAGTTCTATGCTGACTGAAACCTTTGTTACCAGCATCTATTTTGTAGGAGTAGGCGGCCGCCTGTCTGGTTTAAAATTCAATCAGTGTCAGTGCGTATTTAAATGTTGTCATAATTAACAAAATGAAGCAATATTTCGCAATGTTTTCTTTCTTTTAACTATGGTAAAACCACAAGTGAAAATGATAGGAAATTATGCAAAAACCGTAAAGAATTCATTTTTTTATTCAAGCCAAAGTTCTCGGATGAATTTTGCGTTTCAACAATGATCGGAAGTCTCTAAAAGACGATTCCCGTCGTTATAGATTTATATTTTTACCCTGCAAGCCGCCAGTGGCATACGGCAGGGGGTGAATTAACACCTCACCTAATGTACCCTATTAGATTCTCTGTTGCTATTCGGAAAGAACGACCAGAAGTAACTATCTGTTTTAGCGATTATTTCCTTGTAACGCTTGGTCGTCGCCTCTCGAAGATCGCGCTCGCTGTTTACCGGAATGACAGTACCTTTGCTTCACCTGAAAATGCGAATCCTGTGTTTGCGCTGATTCGGGCTAACCGACGAGCGAGCATAAGAATTATCGCAAGTGAACTCCGTATCATTGAAGGGACTATTCACAGTATCATGCATGACGATATGTGCAAGCGGATGGATGGTGCCCTCTGCACGGCAAAAGCGCCGGACAACACAACCGTTCTTCTGCGTCAGATTTAGGCCAAAAGAGGGGTCATAGCCCTCGAGAACCCCCCATATTCGCCTCTTTTGGCTTATATGCGGACTAGATGCTCTTTCAAACCCAAAATTTTCGAGTTTCGTGGATTTGGCATCAATTCAAGCGAATGTGACGGCGGTTCTTAACAACATTCCAGTTAACAACTTTGCTAAGGCGTTTCACAGCCTCTATGACCATATCTGTGGGTGAGTGGTAAGAAAAGAGTTGTATATATTTAAATATTTTGTTGATACACGTTTTGGCATCGTTAAGTACCTTATTTGGAGGTAGTCCCGGAATTTATTGAACAAGAGTATAAGAGTGTGTAAGATTATTGTTGAATAGTCAAAGATCGTTGTGCATAACTCGAAGTGGAACATTGTACTGGATTTGCATCTATTCTTGCACGTCTCGGGATAATATCTACTATGCCACTATTATATATGCACACATACAACTAAATGCGCATTGTGATAATACGCTATCAAAAGTAATCTCGTCATAAAACAACCTTAACAAGATTATAATTTCTAAATTTCAAGAAATAACGGCGATGGTAGTCCTCATAAGAAAATGAAGTATGTACAGACGAACAAAATGAAAAAATATAGAAAATAAGTAATGGTGTAAAGTGGAAGCCAAAGGTATGTTTTATTGTTTTCTCTTGACTGCATTTGTTTAATAGGAAGCGATAAGTGACAAATAAGAAGTTGACACGTAAATCATTGCCGAGGAACTTAGCTGTGGATTTTGGGAGAAATTAAAGGCAAAATACGAAATATGAGCATACCAACTTTTTGCGAATAATAGAATTTAGAGTATTTTTTCCGGAAATTCCACAGAATTCCACAAATTTTTTTCCGCTACAAACCAACTGAGGCAAGAGGCTTGTTCAAATGCTTGCTCGCCGAATACAGAAATACCCGGTATTTTATGCTTTACAGGGGACCGAGTGAAAACCGCGTTATTAACGGGATAGCATTTTAACCGGGATTACAATTTTATTGTTGTTTTCTGCGCGTTGGAAAGCAAAAGGGAAGGGTTTCTTGCTCTTTGACATTTGAATAATTGCTTTACACCTTAAAAACGAAAAGGAATCTTCTTTAGCTTTCTTTATTCGCACCAGCAGATGGTTAATGTACAGAGTCCAGAGTTGTGCAATAGTTTGCCTTCTCGAAATATTTTCGAAGAATGATCAGCTTTTCAAAGAAAGACAGTGCCTTTCTTTATTACTTCTATTTGGTCGTTTATCGCTCAATAAGGAACCAATCATCAGATACAAAATTGGGTAAGATGAATGAATCTTTGAACGGGTTGCGAGAAACCGACACAAAGCAAAATCCCTCCAAGACTGCATTCAACAATTTACCAAAGACTGCACCGCTACTTTGGTCATTTTAATTTGTTTGCAACATGAGATTGCGACGAAAGGAAACCTTACCAAGCGACTATTTTATCTAACGTTCTGCCCAGAGACAAAACTGATGGGGAAGATCTAACTCTATCACGGAGCTATATTCATATCATCGGCGCCAACATTTGGATGGAAAATGCGGTATCTTCATTTTCTTCTCAATTAAAATTACTGTCGATTTTTTTTTACAATGGATACTCGAGTTTGGAGATGTATAAAAATAAATAAAGAGTACAGAAAAACAAGTTATACCAAATTTAAGCATGTTTCACTCTGCGCCTTACCATATAATGCAATTTTTTAAATGTTGTAAAATAGTATGCTGTGAAATTGCTATCTTGTAGTTAACCACTCATATCGTTTCATAAAAAAACTATTTCTTTTATTTTAGTCTAGAATACGTATTTTAAACTACATTAAAATTTTTTTCCACAAAATATCTATTTTTTAGAAATGAAATTTCAACGTGAGCACCCCGTTAAACAGCATAAAAAACGGGCACTTTTTTCCTCTACGTACGATAAAATAAACAACGGAATAGAAACAATATTTTCACCGTGTGTTTCGTGTGAAAGAGACCGGGACCAAAGGGTTTTACTATAGTTCGCTTACATCCATGATACAAATACTTTAATATACAAATATAATTTTAACATTTTAAATACCAATGAAGGCTTAAGTGCCGTTTAAATACGGTTCGTTACAGTTAAATAGAAGATTACGGTTAAACTCCTCACTAACTATACATCATTATATCAGACATTACTTTCCGGGAACTGTGGATTTCGAGTTCCGTATGATGAAAGGGTAAACTTAAGAATTTTATTTCCCAGAGCCTCCACAAATATCCATTTTCTAGACAATTACAGTGATGGGCGTAAACAATAACAACGTACGAACAAACACAACACTGATCAACTGGGACTCGAACCCGAGACCTTGGGGTAGGAACCCTAGCAGGCTAACCACTCCGCTGCCACTGCCATCGGATACTACAGATATTTACGAATAGTAAACCTTTCCAGTATGTTTACAGTGTCAATGCGCTGTACTTAGAGCATTTTTTGTAGGCTGATTAATGTGTAGTATGATTTACAGTGATACCTTGGCTTACGAGCGACCCTTCCAACGAATTTTTAGGCGGTAATGCATTTTATTTTGGCTGATTTTTGGTCTTTGGTAACGAATTCAATATGGTAATAATATTTTAATATAAGATTAAGATACAAAACTAGACTTAACCCATAAAAAAGAAAAAGATAGCCAGATGATGAGGTGACCACCTCGAAGCCGGTCGCGTTGTGTTTTTCTTTTTTGTGGACTAAGTCTATTTTTGTATCTTAATCTCGTATTAAAATATGAAGATTTTCCACCAAATATCGCAAGGTATGTTTAATTGGTGATAATATTATCTTACAGAACGTTTCAATGGATCCTCGCACATGCATACATCCAAAACGAATTTTGAAATGATCAAGAAAAAACTTTTCACTCCCTCCACTGGGTCAATACTGAGAAAAGTATGAATTGACAATATTTGCGTGTGTTTTAGGACGTGACAACCTATCGGAAAGAGCATTTCAGAAAACGAATTCCGAAACTAATCATACACGTTATCCGACGTATCGCTGTACTTGTCAATATATATATATAAAGAATCGACCAAAATCTCGATATTGTTTCCTCGGCTTTGTCCGTCGACATGGACAAAGTTTGTCTCAGTCCGAGAAGTTCCTGTCGACTGATTTGGGCGTAAAGAGGAGAGACGCAAAAAAATGAAGGAAACGTCACCGGGCAATTGGAAGAAGGCAAGAAAACATCAGAGAAAGATAAAAGATAGAATAAAGGGAAAGGTGTGCTGAAGTGCGTCAAAGGGCATCCTCAAAGAACCCCCTTCCCATCTGTTCTCTGTCTGTCGCTAATTAAGGGGAAAAAGAGGAGTCCCCTCTAATTCTCCAGAAGAGCAGACGAGGAGACCGAGACAAAAGGGAAACGGGTTAAGAAAGAGGAAGGATAGAGAACGGTCACACAAATGTGCGAGAAAAGGACGAGAAGAATGACAGCGAGGAATGGGAGAACTAAATTCAGAAAGGGAAAATTGATAAATACGACTTTCGCGTGATATTTGTTAAAACTAACTCATTGGTGTGGTAATTATATTCTCTTGGTGAGGGTGTAGCACAAATGCGAAAGTTGTACGTAGAAACAGAAACATTCAAGGAAATATCTTTAAGTGTCCTCTTATTTCACCGACGCTCATTTCAGCGACACTTATCTGATTCACTCTCACTTCACCGACACCCATATTACCGAGACCAAATTTGGAGGAACTTGTTTAGCTGGTTATTCATCTTATTTTATATTGGAAGACCTGTGGATCAGTTTTTATATCTAATGTTTGTTAGTAAAAAAACCAGTTAACTTCCCTATCGTCACATTTTCCTAAGTATCGATTAAAGAAATTTGAGGCGATTGCCTTAAGATTATTTATGTGTAAAATATTAAACAGTCAAAAGTTCACCGTGACGTTTGTTTCCAAGGTAAAATATGTGTTAGCTGATCTTCAGCCGAGAAAAGAATTCTTGTCTTTTTAAGTTCATACAAAAGAGCATCTGTCCGCTTAGTCTGTTATATTAGAAAGAAACTATCCTTTTGGTCTCTTCCGAATAAAAAAACGGTAGGCTATTTTACGGATAGAGTTAATTTTTAAATTTTATATTTTCGTGTTTATGGAATAAACGAAAACGGAGCTGTCAGCTAAAGTATCTCACTTTCTGGAGATAAAGTATCAAAGCGAAATACCCGGTATTTTATGCTTTACAGGGGACCGAGTGAAAACCGCGTTATTAACGGGATAGCATTTTAACCGGGATTACAATTTTATTGTTGTTTTCTGCGCGTTGGAAAGCAAAAGGGAAGGGTTTCTTGCTCTTTGACATTTGAATAATTGCTTTACACCTTAAAAACGAAAAGGAATCTTCTTTAGCTTTCTTTATTCGCACCAGCAGATGGTTAATGTACAGAGTCCAGAGTTGTGCAATAGTTTGCCTTCTCGAAATATTTTCGAAGAATGATCAGCTTTTCAAAGAAAGACAGTGCCTTTCTTTATTACTTCTATTTGGTCGTTTATCGCTCAATAAGGAACCAATCATCAGATACAAAATTGGGTAAGATGAATGAATCTTTGAACGGGTTGCGAGAAACCGACACAAAGCAAAATCCCTCCAAGACTGCATTCAACAATTTACCAAAGACTGCACCGCTACTTTGGTCATTTTAATTTGTTTGCAACATGAGATTGCGACGAAAGGAAACCTTACCAAGCGACTATTTTATCTAACGTTCTGCCCAGAGACAAAACTGATGGGGAAGATCTAACTCTATCACGGAGCTATATTCATATCATCGGCGCCAACATTTGGATGGAAAATGCGGTATCTTCATTTTCTTCTNCCAACTATTTGTTGTCCAAAAGTAATAGGGATCAGTCAAACATATAAAAGTTATGTCGTACACACACATGTAATATTTAAGTTAGAGATAAAAATCTGCTATATGGATCGTTTGTAAACATTTTTACCAATTGGAGGTAATATTTGTCATCTTGAAAAAGTCAAATTTAGGAAACTAATTAAACTAAGGAAAGAATAAGGAACTAAGGAAAGAATATCTCGTGAACAAAATGTTTTTAAGTGTAATGGTCCATTTTAATTGGTTAAAATGCTTCCTTACGTCCAATAACAATATGAGGCGCCGTGGCTTAGTTGGGTAAAGCGCCTGTCTAGTAAACAGGAGATCGGGAGTTCGAATCTCCCCGGTGCCTATTTTTATGTCCTATAAAAGGAGATACTAATACGATTCAATCCTACCCTCAACGAATACTATTTATTATAATAAGTAATCGGTTGCCGATAGTTGAAGTATCAGAATAAGGAAAAATCCAAAACTCTGAGGATGCCCCCATGGGAAGCGAAATATGCATATAAGCAAGTGTAATTTACTTTTGATGCTTTTAGGATATTTTTCCTTATTCTGGAACCATTTTTATTACTAAAACTTCCAGGAAGCAAATTTAGGAGAGTGAAATTGCTTAATCTTATACCAATCATTATACTTTTCAAATAATCATGTTTTCAAACAAGAAAATCCCTTGATTTTTCTATGTAACTTTCGTTGACGATTTGGAGTTTGTAGTACTTGAAAGTAAATTTTAATTAAAGTATTACATTTCAATATTGTATAAAGTATTTATATAAAGTCCACAGCAAATGTCAAGAACGATTCTGTTAAAAAGTAATAAATTCTCAATTCTTGAAACTTTATATTACTTTTATATACACAGTGATATACCAAATACACAAAAGATAATAAAAAATGAGAAATGTTAAAAGATGAAAGAGTAGTTAGATTATAAAAAATCCATCGCTTCCATATGGTAAACGTAGAACTAACGGGGGAAATAGAGGAATGGCATCGCCGATAGAAAAAGTTATATCATGTTATATCTTTGAACTATAAAGTTTCTTGACTTTTCTAAAGTTACTTGTAGGACGTTTGATAATAATGTACCGTATTTATTAAGGGTTGAGACGTATTAGTCTCGCGTTAGATATGATTTATAAAAAAAGGCACCGGGAAGTTCTTCCTGTTTACTAGACAGGCGCTTTAACCATCTAAGCCACTGTGCCTCACGTTAACATTTAAGAAGAGATTTTAACCAATTTAACACGGAGAATTACACTTAAAAACGTTTTGTGCAGAAGAAATGCTTGTAGTTTCCTAAATTTTACGTTCTTAAGATGACAAATGCTCCATAAGGGAATATGTCAAAGCATATTCTTTGATAACTGTATTATACTGGTTGGGCTTGGTAGACAAACTATTCAGATAACTTCAGTAAAATAACCTCGTCAAATTACTCGTATATTTCCCTAGAAGCATCTGAAATGATAAGTTGAAGTTTTTAGATTTTGGCCTCCTCTGACTAAGCGAAAGTAGTCGCATGGATGATGGTCATGAAATTTTCTCCTAAAAGATATTTCGAATAAAAACAATGGCGATGAACGAGAATTTGGAAATAATAATTTGTATTCATAGCAATAGTAATCTACCATTTTCAAGTGGTAATTAAAGTTCTCTTATGTTATTAAATTAAATTCCTTCAACTTAGATTCTTCAATTTTTTAAACTTTTTGAGAGTTAAAAATCTAGTCAGTAATAAATGCTTACATAAAAGAAACATAAAGACCTATATATGGAGTGTCATTTTTAATGGTTGTGAAGCGCTCCGTAACAACAGAAGAAAGAAGGTTGCAACCGATGAATATATAGGGTGATTATAAATGACAGAAATTAAATGTACGGTTCCGAGAACAAATGAACAAGTTATTCGAAAATAAAATTAACGAAAGCATTGACAATAATTTTTGGAAAACATTGATAAGCGGAAGACGGAGGTCAATGGAACACACACTAAGAAGTAACTCTACTGAAAACACTATGTAGAGGAAGGAATTACAGTGGGAAACCTTAACTGAGTTATGAGAAACAGATAATGGAAGGAAATAAAGTTTGGCATAATAAGGGAAAGAAACAAATGACCATATGGGACAGCTTTGAAAGCTACAAGTGCAAGTGCTTCGACAGCTAATGATATTTCACATATGAGCCCCAACTGGGAATCGAACCCAGAACGTCTTCCACTGGAGCCGAACGCGTTACCCATATGGTTATCTGGAGACTGGAGACCCTGTTACATTCCTTCCAATGCGAATTGTAATTGGTAGAAATACGATTACAGTAACAGTAGTAGTAAATTTTAAAAGTGCTTCGACAGCTAAGATCATTTCGCATGTGAGCCTCCACCGGGAATCGAACCCAGGACCGCTTTCACCGAAGTTCAACGCGTTACCAACACGGCTATCCGGAGTCCCGATACGATTACAACTAGTTACAAACTGGAAGAGGAGATTTCTCTTGTTAGTATCCATCTTGCCCGATAAAAGACATAATTTGCTATTTGTTAGCCATTATTTAGTTATTTGCGATTCTCGGGAAAATATTGGCATTGAAATATCTGCAGGTTGTATCAACTTTACTAGGAAAGGAGCATTGTTTATTTTTCCTGCAATATTTTCTGATAGGGATACCCTATAGGGATACCTGCCCCTCGAGTCCTCTCCCGGTGATGTCCGATAATTAAGCGAGAAAAACAAGAATTTCAATTATCCTCCTCCGCCTAAAATCCATCTCCTTTCGAGGAAGAAAGGGATTGTGCGAAAGAAACGGCGATCACACCTGCTATCCTCTCCCGAGAAGTGAACACGAAGGAAGCGCATGCGTGGATGAGCCTAAGCAGTAATAGCGTCGATAGAGTACAAATACCTGTCACAGTCTGATTAAGGAAATACATAACGAAGGAGGAAGCGAAGGGGATTGATCGGAGATGAGGGAATGGAAGAGGTGAGGAAATAGTCTGCCCTGTCAGGCATCAGGGAGGTCCGCTTGAGAGAGAAGCGGTGACAGTCTGCGATAAAGGTGTCCGAAGGGAAAGGTGGTGTGGTTGGATGAGGGAGAGATGAAAGAGTGGGCGGAAGCATCGCTCCCAAAGGGAATTTCCTTCCAAAGTGTTTTTAATTTCATTCCCGCGTCCGAGGAGACCGAATCGGTAATTGCACGTGCAAATGACGGCTGTAATCGGCGAATAAAATCGTGAACACGTTGCAGTCGGAGCTTTGTAACGGGGGGATCTCCTTGACAGGGAAAACCTTACGTGCCTGATACATGAGTAACTGATTCCGAGCCATTAATTGATGGATCGAAATTTCTGAGGTGCGTTTTCCTGCTGTACTAATAGATCGATCAGAATTGACCGGAATCTTGACCGTGTACGAGAGAATTTTTTTTTAATTTTTGGGTTTAAAATCAGGATGCGTCATATAAAATGGAAGTAGTTTTTTTGTATCTCCCGCTTTTTCGCTGCTACAAATACCTCCGCAGCCCACCACGCTACGGAGGTCGTTGCTAATAAATTTGCCTTCTTGCAGGTTAGCTTCACACTCGTTGTCTCGCACTTATTATTCTAGGATTAACGAGTGTGAAAATAGTTACATTACTGGGACTCGAACCAAGGTCTCCTAATTTCCAGGCAGGTATTCTAACCGATTCCTCAATCCTTATCTTTCTAATATGTGATAAATAAATCTGAGTTCAATTACTGTACATGATAAGGTTATTTTTCCAAATTTCGGGTCTACTATTCAAGGTGCGTCTTATACATTTGGAAATACGGTATACGGGATGTATGTCGGTAGGTACGTATGTTTGACTCGCACTCGAAAAATAAAAATTTTAACTTTATGTATAATTCCTGATACGTTTTTCCTGCACATGATTGCCGACCTTTTAATTTCCTTAGGGTCTCTAGTTTGACCCCAAGACGAGTCAAAGCGTTCTCACCGGAGTCATGTAATATTCACGATTGTCGTTTGAAGGATTTATCTCTTCGCAAAATTAACTTGGAAGGAATAATTGCTAAAAGACAAGAAAACCACCCTAACACAGATATTTCAGCAAATATTTTTATCCCTGCCGTCGATTAACGATTTCGGTTTCAAATCACCCAAACTTTGATAAAATATTCCAGTATTTGTATAAATTGAGTTTGAGTTTACCTCTCACCAATCTCATGCCTACAATGGAAAGTAATCCTTGAAGCAAAATGTGGTAATACTTTCCGTCTGTATAAAATTCTACAGTTGAATTTCGTCACAAAACACAACTAAAAAATTAACATATTCAGATAAAACCTGGTGGAACTTCTCCATGACGACACAGTAAGGAAAAACGCTTGATGAGTTCCGCTAAATATTTTTATTCTTTTGCACGACCGGTTTCGTTACACATCATAACATCATCAGGCTCTGAAGGAGCAAAAGGGAATGAATAAATGGCATATCGCAGGATATATAAGCTATATATTTATGTCTTTAATTCTATTTATTACTCTGTTTTATATATTTATTTCTTTTTTTCAAATTCTTACCCTCTGTATGATGTGAATGAATTATTACAATATATGAATTCCCTTTTGTTCTTCCGGTGTTCCGATGTTACGATGTAACTCTACAGGTCTTGCATAAGATTAATCTTTGTGGAGCTCACCAAGTGATTTTCATTTGCCGAGTCGACAAAACTACAACTTCTAAATTTCATATTTTATGAATAGATCCCAGATGATACACGTATTTTAAATGATTATTAGTAACTAATTCGATAGCATATAACATAAACAGGAAAGAGCATTTCAAAACAAGGCGACTCAATAAATTACAGAATAGGGAAGACCTTAATGTATTAACGTAGACGTACCTCTATAAAAATGTACTTAGAGGAATCATTTAACGTCATATAAAATGCGCACAGTGGAAATGCCTAAAATCAATCAAGAATTGATATTTATCGATAGTTTTTATAATTGAATTTATAAGGATTATGGATAGATACGTAGAGACTCATGAAAATTAAAGATAGAAGGAGTGATTCAAATGAAATCTCAAGAATTACTGTCTCGTAGCTACTGCTCTTTTACTTGAGGAACAAAGGATAAAACAAAAAACTTATTCCTTTATCTTCCGTATCCTTTTCTTTATGAAAAATATTTTTTTCAATCCAAGGATAAAAACATATAAATCAACAGATAAGATCATAAATAAACTGATAAATTTTAAAGCAAATATCACTCTTATGATTCGTACCTCCGATTAATTCACTTGCACTGAACACTTCATAATTCAGCTCGAGGAACAGAAGCTCCAATTTCAATCCCTGAGAAGACAAAATTAAATTTCAGTGCATTTATCTTTTATTAAACGTTTATCTAAGTAATGCATTTATATGTTTACCTTTTTATCAGTGCTTCAACGAAGATTTATCTTCTCAAATCAAAGTTGAAAACTCGTGTAGTACCCTGCTTTACATAATGAATAACAGACAATTTATAGCGCAGTTATTAGTGAAGTATTAGTATTAATCGCAATTGCTACTGCTTGATGGGAAACGTGTTCACAGATCCTTTTCCCATCATGCACACCCATTTAGTTTCCCGCTCGAGTGAAATCTGTGATTCTCTACCTAGCAATACCTACACGCTCGCAACGCTAAAACCTGACGGATACAATTATTCTACGGAACACGACAACTTACATCTATTCCGATACCTGTAAAATTACGCTTAATGGGAGCAAAAATCAGCCCATGTTGTCAGCACTCGCATACAGAAGTTGAGCCGAGTATCAACGCTTCAGTGGAGCAAATAAGCGGGTTAGAGGGTTTGAATCGGAAGTGCAATTACAAATGCCGAATCGTTGATACGGAGATGGTGGATCAAAAATAGATTGAGAAGTCAGATATGGAGCTTGCGTTTCAATTTCAAGCTTTGTTCTAGTGATGCCAGATGTGATGACAACATGAGTGATTAACTGCTAGGTATTAGTAAAAGATGTTATTCTGCAAAAGTCGTCTTCCTACCATTCGTTGGGGCAGGAGTCCGATACCTCCTCCAGTCGGTGGGTGCGCCATCTGCGAAGACCAATCACTGACCTAATTAATCCATCGGCGGACGAGTCCTCTTGTATCCAGAAACACATGATCCAGGGAATCTGATCCTTTAGATTAATATCAGCTCCAAGACTCCAATGATCCTGGAGTTCCTTCAGCATTAGATATCCGACAAATCCTGCAACAGCTCCTACAACAAATTGAATTGGAATTGAAACAGTTAGAGACTGAAGTCACTCCTTCGCGTTAATTTAATACCCTTTTCGATCTAACTAAAAATTTCTTGTATCAAATAAAAAGGTAAATATCTCAACTTTCTTCCAAATTCGTGATACTGAGGAAAAGCGTCCTCGAGACGCTACTTAGGATGGGAATAGTTAGAGGAAATATTGCGTTAAATATGCTTTATAATGGTCAAATGCTTCATATGCTTAAATATACTTCATAAAGTCTTAAATTATGCATTTTAGGGAGTTGTCATGGGTATTGCGCGTCCGCCCTGCTAAATACTAAGAGAATTATAAAAAATACTGCAGCCAAGATACAGCAGGAAAATAAATGGTGCGACACTGATTTCTATTTTCCTCCAAACGATGCGATGCAAATAGTAAGAATTAAGTTTGAAGATGAATTATACGATACTAGTATTAATTAATAATTATATTTTACTTGATCGCATTGGATGCAAAATTACATGTAATTGTCCTAATTTTTTAATGTTTCATCTAGTGTACACAGTGTTAACGCCTATATACGTTATATTTGGGTGTAATTTTAGACCATTCTCTAAAATGGGACCATCATATAACTTCTGTTACTTCGTATTTAAGAAACTGTCTATCTAAATTCTATTTCTTACGTAGTAAGTGTACATTATGTTTAAAAAAAGTTATTTGCCATGCTTTAGTTCAATCCAAATTAATTTATGGTTTAGAATTTTGGGGAGCAGCGTGTAGTAATACGCGGAAACCTGCAGTTATTCTGAAAAAAAAGAATAATCAGGTGCATTTGCTTGAAAAATAGTTTTGAACATTCGTTCCATTATTTGTATCATTGGTAATACTCCCTCTACAACATTTGTTTTTATTTAAAGTATTAAAATTATTTTATGTCATGAGTGGTAGCATGCCTTGTATCAGTGATAGTGCAACTAAGTTTAATTTGAGAAAAGGTAATGTATATTTAATTAAGCCCAATTTGACTGTTTTTAAGAAATGTTTTGTTTATATGAGCCCTAACATATTAACATATTATTATGTCGGGCCGACATATATCAAGTACGAAAAGTTATAAAAAATAATTTAGTCTTACAAAGTCATGGCTAATGAGGAAATTGTAAGTTTTTCTGGGCTATGCTGTTTTTTATCCAATTATCTTCCTATCATTTTCACTTCCTTCTTGTCCTTGTAAATGATCAAGTTTTTATTTCTGTGCTTTTATTTTGTTTTTTAGAATGTTCTTTTTTCTGCAAGGCATGTACATTTTTGTATGCGACATCTTTTTACACCCCCTGCCACGCGCCATTGGCGGTTTGCAGGGCTTTAATGTAAGTGTAAATGTATGATGGTTGTCTCGGCACAGATTAACCTAAGAGACAACCTAAACCTTTCAGTTTTTTCTGTAAAATCTCATTGTATGCATTTTTTCTATGTTGAAAGCAATAAACATCTATCTATCTATCTGAAAATGTTAAAAATTGCAGAATTAGTGAAGGGGAAAAGAAAGGCTAAATTTAACCGCACCAAGCAAATTTATTTACGGCTTGGGCCCGTAGATTCATTATGGATCATAGTCATCTGAATTTCACTTGTGTGGTAAGGTACGCAAGGCGTCATTATCAGACGATGACCTTATAGCGTCGGCATGATGACCTTATAGCGTCGAAATCATGGTCGTATGTCACGAATTTATATGGTACGGTAAATGTTAGCCGCCCTCTTTTCTTCAAGGTCATGGCTCAAGCTATCGATTCTGTAATGTTTCTTATTGGAATTAATTACATGTAAAAAGATGTCGTGAGTGTGTGGAAAATACAATATTACTCATATTTAGGTTTCATCAACTGCGGGGGTCGTGTGAACCTCAGAAACTGTATATTATAGAGATAAAACTATAAATGGCATCATAATTATTAAGAAGGAATTAAATGTAAGAATGTGGGGAAAAATAAACAGGAATTTTTCTTAATACTTTCTTCCTTTTTGCTATTTTAAAGGGAACATCTTGGGTTAGTGGCAGGAGTTTTAATGCGTCATTATATTTTTTGGAGAAGATCGAATTCCTTAATAAGAGAAATTATCTGTTCGGAGTAGAGCTGTGGGGGAATATTGTACACATAAGTTTTTCCAGGCAATTGCAGTCTATCTGTGAAATTTCAAGGAGTTATAATAAACATACCCGCGTTCAAATCTGTGAGGACTATTCGCATATTCACAACTTTAAGTGTCGAGTCGGTCTCAGAAAATCATGAAAAACCGTGGGAGATCCTCAAGCTATCTTCCCCCTTCGACCGCATCATTAACCCACCGAAAACGCAATGGATCATTCGCGAAAAATGATTGTGCGGAAGCCACCAAACACGAGCGTTACACGCGATTTTTCCGCGCCTCGCTTAAGAAAAGGCGGGAGCGCCTCCATTCGTCATGGAAGGGAAAAGTATCTTATAACGACCTCTCTGAGGCACGAAATTAACAGTGTCCTCCGCCTTCAGTTTGCAGTGTTTGTGTGAGTTGGAAAGAGAGAATTGGGATCCGGCCCAGCAGGTGGGCGGTGCTACTGCTTGGACAGAAGCACCGAAAGAGATCGGCCGGGGATAATGAAAGAAAGAAGGGAAAACGAGGATTTCATGAGGCACACACAACAACGTGTCGGCTTCCCTACCACAGAGCCTCTCTTCCCACAGGTACATGGCGGCGTTGCCAGAAGAAAGCTTTTTAAAAATAAAATGCATCCGAGTGAACGCCCCGGAAGGTTAGAAAAAGAAACAACCAAAACAATCGGGAAACACGTTTTCAAATAGCGACGAAAACATTCTAATTTATTTAATTTAACACAACCTGAAATGATATTGCTAATGATTTCTGACTTTCTGAAATGATATCGTTAATGACATAACCTAAACCAAACACGCATTAGACCAAAAACCTTGCATCAAGTAGGGAATAAGTTGTCTTACTACTTCCTTTACGATCAGCTATTAAACATTAAAAGACATTTCTAAGAAATAAAACGCGAAAATTATGAAAAACTCGAAGAATATGAAACTACGAGCGTCACAGGGAACTCCGGTTACTATTAGCTATATTTGTATGCTAAAAATCGTTGAGAAATGACTTGAATGACCGTCAAGGAACGACTAAGATGAAAAGGGCATGACGAAAGAAGATACTGACGCTGGAGATTAAATTGAGGATGATCATAACTTTTATGGTCTCTGGAATTAGAAGTAAAGGAATCATTTAAGAATAAATGTGCTCTCACAATGTAATTGTAAAATATTAATTGGTTATTTGTGTATCGTTTTTTGTATAATTGATTAATTTGTTATATGTATTTGTTAGAATAGTTGTAAAAGTAGTATATCATGTGATGTAAATAGGTGCAAATTTAGTGTATTGGTGTGGGTGTAATTTAAGAAACGAAATGTGAGAGGAGTAGGGGATTGCCTGGTAGGGGACTACGTGTGCCCCGGTACATACTACCACAGAAGCCGTGAAGGCCTACCAGGAACCCTGAAAAATCTTGATGATAATTTAATGATATGTAATGGAGGTTAATGTTTCGTTTTCATTATTGTAATTTTTAATTCATTTCGTTATATAGCATATAGTTAATTATTGTATGGTGACATGACCTTAAATTTTAACTAAATCATTATTATGTTTAATTAATGTATATATAAACGCTGCCACCAGACTTCTGTCTAACTGCGGCGAAACCTGTAAATAAATAAATAAAAAGAGTTGAAAATGGACGGATTAAAGAATAGAAGGATAAAAAAGAGAAAATACAAACTGGAATGACAGAAAAGAGAATGGATGAAAAATATGGGAGCGTTTTAACGTTGTTCGTGGGTAGTCAAAATCCAAACAAATGGGAATGAATAAAATATTGTATTTCCAATCAGCAGGGCTCCCAGATAGCCAAGTGGGCAACGCGTACAACTTCGATGAAAGCGGTACCGGGTTCGATTCCCGGTAGGGGCCTACGTGCGAAATAGCTGTCGAAGCACTTTTAACAGTACTACTACTTCGAATCAGCAATAGCCAATTCTCTGTTTAAGTAGTCATATTTTCGTCGGAGCTATACTTCGTGTATTATAAGAAATCAACGAAGGTGGCAATACTGAGGTCTTGCGTCAATTCCGATCAAATATTCATCTCTTTCGTGAAAAACCATCACCGTCTCGTGCAGAACATAGATGATTTATTCTGAAAAATCATAACAAAATGAATTAATTACAAACTAATTCCATAGTATCACATAATATGTTTGCTTGGATCGGAGCAATCAAATCCTAAATCGTTAAAATAACTGCTTAAATACTTTGAACAATCTTGTTAACTAACCGTTCGTTTCATTTAGTAAGTAAAAAATGGATCTCCAAATAAAGTCAACAAAATTTGAGAATTTTGGAAAATTTCTTTGTGGAGAAGCATAATTTGTCCACATTCTAAAGAATTTTACAAGAAAAATCAACTTTTTTGCCTTAACCTCTCAAAATTATGATAGCAGGACCTCCCTTGTAATAAGCAAAAATGTTTAATATCATCATAGACATGCTCACTTGCGGCCAATCATTCCTGCTTCCTAACTATGGGAAGCGTCCCACTGCTGAAACGTGAAAGCTGAAAAGGTGGGCTCGAGCGAAATAACTTCTCATTATATATTCTCCTTCATTAACCTTCCTTAATTAAAATACACTCTTCAAAAATATCACTTTCATTCGCTCATAAACCATGCTATCACTAATATCGCCAAGTGGGTAGTGCGTTCGCGTTTGGGGAAAGCCATCCAGGGTTCGATTTCCTGTTAGAGCACATATGAGGAAAAAATTACCTCAGCAGTCAAAGTACTTTTAACAATACTAGTAACTGAATCGTGTTTCTGATAAATAACGCTC
Source organism: Ladona fulva (assembly GCA_000376725.2). Taxonomy (NCBI): domain Eukaryota; kingdom Metazoa; phylum Arthropoda; class Insecta; order Odonata; family Libellulidae; genus Ladona; species Ladona fulva. The sequence goes on along the minus strand of KZ308115.1, from coordinate 398,758 downwards.
TCGTTATCTATAAAAAGATGAAAAGTGTAAGTACAAAGAATAGTACCCGATATGCTATGGAAATTGGGAGAGCAATCGCGATGGAAACTATTGAAACTCCAACAAAACTGCGAATAAAATGGTATATTTCCTTATTCGTTGGTTGGAGAGGTATTTTCAAGATAAACTTCGCGACCAAATCTGCAAAATTGAGAAATCCTTCGCTAGCCTATTATAAAATGATCACAATCACAGGAGATATATGAAATGCGTATATAACAGCATAAAAGCGAGTCAGTTGCATGATATGAGAACCTCATTCATATCTTGGCGGGACTTGATTTCTCATAAGAATTTAAAGGAAGGATGCAACACTAAGAGGGTTGAAAATAGGGTTGCTAACTTCCCGGTGAAGCCGGCAGAATCCCGAAATTGGACAATAATTTTTAATATCTCCCGCCTCCCGGGTTTAGACGCTTTTCCCCCGCTTTTACTCAGATAGACTCGTCTCAGTTTTCTTACAATGATTTACCGAGTTTTTTAAATTTTTTCGTCACTTATTTTCTTTTATTACTCAATTTCAACAGTCCTGCGTAATCTAAATTATGTTCCACCTTCGTCTAGAGATATTTGGAGATTATTTTTGAAGCTTCTGGAATAATGACGCTATCAGCTGATTTCAATGTTTTTGTAAGGGAGAACGTGTTAAATAATCCAAAATGACGTCTCTCTGTAGAGCTGGTTCAATCATGATCATATTACGGATTTATGACATTCATTGACTTCTACGATATTTAAATAATCTTCCGGAATCCCCCGGTTTTTGCCACTCTTGGAATGGAAAACTCCTGGAATCAACTCTTCTGTAGTTGGCATCCCTAGTTGGAAACCACAGCCTGGAATTACGATACGATCTCAAAATTTAACAGCAATCCGTGTTAAACTACATCTGACGGCCAAGGAGGTTCATAGTAGACAGGGCCGCTACTCTTATGGGGCCCGGATGAGGCTTCCGCGAATTTTTATAATCGCAAAAGGAATTAATAAGGGTACAGGTATTTATTTTACTCGTTTTCGTCGTATTTTTGCTGCTGGTATCTAATCAAATCAGTAACTTCTCCAAAAACTGAATAAAACTCGCCAAAGGAAAATATAAACAAGGGAACACGTCATATGTTATATTGCCTCTCGATGTTTATGATTAAACTTCAAATATATTAGAGTGACCTGCGCGAACTTTGCTGAAAATAGTTTGATTATCTTGTTTAAATTTGAATTTCAAAGTTAAAACTTTAAAGTCCACCCAAAAAGCGAGCAGTCGGCAAAGAAGTGATCTGTCACTATCCAGAATCAGTCATCTTCATCTACTTAAATATCCTGTGAGCCGCCTTACAGCGTGTGGCAGGGGGTACTGAAGAAATTAGACGTATTTAGCTGTTACACATTTCAGATCTGATAAAAAATATAAACATACATGACATAAACATATTTGATAAAACTACCGAACTGACGAATTTTATCTTGGTACAACTATCGGTGGAATAAAATCACAGACTGCACATCGTTTAACGTAATGAGAATCATACTTGGAAGCGCCAAAAAAGTCGCTAGCAATAGAGAACTGTGAATTGGCAACCCTGCTCCTCCAACCTAAGACAGCATCTCACTGCCACACCGACCTTCTCTGTGTGCGTGCTGGCGAAGAAGAAAGAGCCGCCGGGATCTCATGACGAGCGATCAAAGAGCCGCCTTCCACGGGATAAGAAGGAACCCCCTCCCTCCCTTCAACTCCGCAGGACAACGTGCCGTAAGAACTCCGGCAGTCTTGAGGGCCACCGTTGAGGAGGTATCTCAAAAAAGGAAGGAAAAAAATAGCGGCAACATCCCCCTTCCTTCAGTGATCCCAACATGTATGAGGGACCACCACACTTCTTCTCTCTTTTATGCCCGATATGAAAAAGGCCGACTACTCCAATGGAATTCTTCTCTCTTATACACCGTTATATGGGGAGCATCTCATCTCTTATGAGAAATTACCCACTCCTTCAGCATCCCCTAACGATGGATCTCCCGGGGACTGATGGAAAGTCCCTGATATGAACCTATTGTAAACAAAAGCCGATAAGTTGAGGTAAATCTAATCACATGACTGGGTAAATTCCCACGGTTGTCTTTTATTTCGTCGCCATCCTGATGGATGTCTGGGGTGGTGGATGGTCCAAGATGTTGACATGAGCAATAAAAAGACGAAATTTATGTAAAAGGCTTTCCGCTAAGAAGTCAATAGCGGAACCTGTATAGAGCGGAAACTTGCTCATTAAAGAAAAATTTCTCGGTTCCGACCTGCGGAACTGTGGGATAGGAATCCCTATCCAGAACTTCGAACCTGTATATTAAGGAAACCTGTATATTAAGGAAACCTGTACGTAACGGAAAAAGTTTCTGGCAATTCCGCTGTAAACACGTTTCACTGTATTAGAATGTCAGCCCATCCAAGCTGTAACTTAGGAACCAGTGCTTGTAAATGTAATTTTCTGATTGAATCTCCTGTTCCAAGCAGATAAAATGATTTTCGTATCAAATTAAATTTTAAAAGACACTTGACACACTATTTTACTGTCGACTAGTTTGCACTATAACGATTCATGTTCATGTACAATGCAATTACGAATCTAGCACTTTTTAAACAAATATTTTGTGTACATTTTTTGTCATATATATATATTTATTTTCTGAATTATATTCACTGCCACCAAGTTCTATTTATAAAGCATTATTTTCCCAAAAACAATATATCCAATGTCGTTTGCTGAAATTACGAGTGTAACAAATATAACTTTACGGTACTTCGTGGAACCCCACACAAAATTATTCAATATTCAGTTTCGTATATTTTTATTGACTACACTAATAACGACATTTGGAGTAGTATTAGTAGTTGTTTTGATAGGTGCCTCGACAGCTGAGGTCATTTTGCACCTTCTCAGCAGATTATTCCAGAAACACTCTGTATTGTTTGGGGATGTTTTGAATTAAAAAAAAGACGACAAACTCGAAAAAAATAGACAACAAAAAATCCTGGAAGTGCCGAGTAAATTTTAATGTTTCCGCTCAATCTCAAAAGGACAAATTTTTCAACCTTATTTGGCTCAAAGAAAGAAGTTCAGAAAGTGAAAAAAAACTGATTTTAGCGCATTTCTCATGAAAGGCGTTTTGGCCTGGAGTTGAACCTTAAGTGATTTGGAAAATAGAGCAGCTTATTGTCTGCAAAACGTTGATATCTAATGAGGTTCAAAATTATAGACCTTTCCAACATCTCGAGTTTTAAGTTAATACACGTATATATGTACTCCAACGCCCACTCACGTGAAACAAGTTTAGCATTAATTGTATGTACGAAATGAGATAATAGCCAGGAGTCTTTAAATTACTTCATAGCTGCAACTACGTCAATAAATACATATACAGATATCCAATTCAGCGAGCAACGTAACATAGGAACGGACTTTCAACCTTACGAGGCGAGACCTTTCTCCCATTCATTAAAAACCTGTTAAATCCCTCACTATTGTGGTGTCGCTCTATTAAGTTCATTAGTGATACGAGAGCGCTCCTCTCAAAAGCTGAGCGGCGGAAAAAGAAGCAAGAATGTCGACGAGCTGGAAGCAACTAAATATTACTCAAATAACAAAGGACGGGTTGCCATGGAATCATCCAGCGATCCATCATGTCCCCCTTCAGGGTGACGCCATACCCTGGGCTATTAACCGCTCGGATTGTGTTTGAATGAAATAGAAAATGGATAAAGTTTCATAATGCGCTCGCCTCCCAAGTCGAAATCCTTCAGAAATGAACCACAAAATCACATGATTAGGCGAACGTTAAGAAAATCACGTCGTTCGATGGCACTTGGATAAACCGATTTACATTTATATATCCTCGGGTTTTGAATTCATATAGCGAAGGAAGACTTTGGGTAACAGCGGCTAAGTTATTAAATAATGTAGGTGAAAAACAAGATCGTATTAATGCTATTCATTACGTTTAGATAATTATTTATAAATTTTAAAATGCAGTTAAGATACTAACATTATTGAAAAGTCAATGTGATTAAATAATAAAATCGATAATTTATTGATAAGTACTTAAGGTTTTCTTTTCATATTATACTTAGTTTAACGTTCAATCAAATCCATGACTTTATCAAAAAATAACACGTCAAGTAACAATAAATCTTTAACTATTTAATTGACGAATCTGGATTGAAACTCGTAATTCGATTTAAAATAAAACATCATTGAAATCAATTAAGCGTTAGAGCTGAGGGATAACACAAATATCAAAATATATATATGTGTTAGTTTTATCCTGTAATTCATTCTTATGATGATCAGAGCTAAATAAATGGTATTTACTAGAGCTTAGCGATAAAGCAGGTGGTAGTTCTGTTTAGCTTCGTTGGAAAATATTTAAAGCTTTACATCTACAAGAAACCGCTTTTCGGTTAACGAAGATTTCAGCGAATGAATACGATTTCGGAATGAATTATATTCGCCTAATAGATTTTTATCAAAACTCTGAAAACTTTTCTACAAAGCCTTGATTTCCTCGAGTTTAGACTTTCCAGGCAATAAAATCAAAAGAAAATCTATTCAGAACATTCAGTATAAGTTCACCGGCGCTCACAGTTAACATAAACGTTAGGAAAAGAACAAACTGAGATAAAAGACAAGTCCCGTAAAGTTAGATACAGTTTATATCATCTACCTCAAGCCTTAGATTAGGAGATTTCTATTATAGATTGATTTTATGTCATATTCTCACATGCTAGATTCATTTAAATCGTTTCCGTGTAATTTAACACAGTTTGAGCGGTTGAAAAACTGCGAACAGTTTAATATATATAAACGAAGTGAATTGATATTTTATTTCCAATATTCCACGTAAGTCACTCACTCTCTCCATTCTCCAGGTATTTTTTCTTATATACGTCCGCGATATTCTCATTTGTTATATATTTATACTAGCTGAAGTGCCCGTTGATTCTTAACGGGGAAAATAGATGTCGGATTAAATTTAATTTACCTATTTGTACATAAGAGAAAATAACATCTCGCATCTTAGTTTGGTCCAATGGGTCAGGTTATCGAAAACAAAAATTTTATAATCAAAGTTCGAAATTCACCGCCGAAATCTACAATCAACAATAAGAATGTGAATCATTATGAAATTTCCCTCTTGTAAAACATGTCTCAAGTGAATGTGCAAGTTTGCAAGATTTTCAACTTCCGGTTCTGGGAAATTTTATCGTAAAATATGTCAAGAGTCCGAACTGATAAATAAGAAGGTTCTCATCCATCTCCATTAGTTCATTACGGTGTACTGTAATAATACTAGATGTTTGTTGCCCGTACGATTCATCACTACAAAATTTTCGTACTGTAATTATTAAAATCTCTGAATAATTTCCTCTTCATATCGTCAATTGCTTTTAAATGGGCCTAAATACACATGCATTCTTATGGGAAAATGCATGAATATGGAATCAACAATCGCATTGGTCGTCAAGGGGACGGGTTGAACAGGATGGTATAAATAAAATTTCAATTACTCTTTTCCATAGGTGCATTTACAGAAGTAAAAAACACGACCGGTTTCGGCACAGATGGGCCATCATCAGGACGGATTGTATACAACCTCAAAATTTCACAAAATATTCGTATATTATATCTAATTCCTCGCAACTTCTAATCGAAAGTGATTCCACGATAATAATAAGAATCTTTATTCCATTTCCCTTCTTTTGGTACTTATTTTGATTTTATCGAACTTTACGAGTATTTCTTATGGAAATCTATCTGAACGATCTTGGTTCAAATCCAGCATAGTTATCGAATGAAAAGGTACTTCCTTTTGGGTCTCAGAGAACACGTATGCAAAGTTTGACACAAATCGGACAAACGGTGTGGACTCCATTCTCAGACAAACAAACAAACCCACAGAATTTCTGCTTTATATATATATAGATTTCCTAAACAAAAAAAAACAGAAAAGAAAGAGTACGTAACTTGGCGGTAAGACATAACTAAGCCGATGTTGAGGAAACTTACTAGGGGAACCTTAACAAAATGAAAAGCTTATGCTTTCCAAATAAAAATTAATACTAGATAATAATAATACTAGATGATGATGATAATAATAATAATAAAACTTCTTAATTGAAGGGCGAGATTGAGACTTCCTAGTCCCTTCTTACATCTAATATCGAACATTTAAAAGAAAGAGACAGCATTTGAGAGATACAGAAAAAGTAAAAATCGATAAAAGAAATGAAATATTATGTGGATTTAAAACAAAACCTAAGTCTAAACTTACGGGGGGAAAACCCTGCAGGGATGGAGAACATGAAAAACCTGCGAAAACCTACCGACAGTAGCACCTAAAATTTAATAATAAGATGGGAAAATAAGAATAGGTAAAGTGTCAGCAACATATGATGTGAATAATGTAAAAATATAAGGGCTAAAAGGACTGGTAATTAGATCTTTAAACAGATAGCATGATAAAGGTCAATTTCCTTAACATCCCTCAGGTCAGAACGCGGCCCGACGATGGTTTTAAACCGGTTCACCTATCTTCTCATACTTTAATCTATGAAATTATATTTCCGAAAATCGTACCTACTCGGGAAATAGAGAAAATAATCTTCGAGAGCCGAAAATTTCAATAAAATGTTCTATAAAACTATAAATTCTATAAAGCATTAGTAGAGATATCGCCGTAGTAATATTGACTATTACCGTCATAGTATGAGTTTAGTTATCGAACTCTTTTTCAAAGCTAGATCTCCCATTTTCTTGTCATCGGGAAACTGATAAGAGTCTACAATCAACAATATAGGTTTGATAACAACGTGAGAGTTATAAAGAGCTTCCTACGAATAATATCAGCGGATCGCTTAGGCTCTTGAAGGATAATCCGGTTCCATCTGTGAATCTACCCCTAATCTTCCCCCTGTCAGCCTTTCACTTCCAAAGACGCCAACGCTTCCGACGAGGTCAAAAGAAGCCGCTGCAACAGAAACATACACTGCAGACATGGTCACTAGATCACGTGGCAAGCATGCCTCCTCTATCATGCACTTCTTAAGGCTCCAATCGGTTCGAGTACTACTGGATTTAACATTAAGACGAGAGATGTTTTTCTTCTGAGAGCTTCCCTGTACATCGCGAGAGAATTCTCCAAGAAAAAAATATTTTTATCGCTTTGATGAAAATAATTTTGTTTTATTTATTTAATAACTTCTAATAAATTATTTAAATTATATAGGATAATAATATCTGCGGGTATTATGAACAATTTATATTAGCCTAAAACAACCACGTAAAAGGTAAAACATGTAAAAGAAAATAAGATGGAAAAGCTACGAAAATATATACTTCGCGGAAAAATATACGCTGCGTGACTAATTTGCACTAAATTCTGTTTAAACATTGCAATGAATTCTTTTTCTTCGATTTTTTCCAATGATCATCGAATGACATGAAGATCTCGTATTTTGAATTTAATTTTTCTTATAATACTTCAAAACTTGCCATACTGTAAATGCACGATATGTACTCGATAACATGTGTATGAGTATTCACAGATACATGTTTATGAGTTAATTTCAATTCTCTGTACACACTCCAAACTTTCTCGCCTTAGATTTGCTTGAATTTTAGGTTTTCTATTTAGTAACTCCATCACAATAATCACAGTCCATTCAATTCCTAAGTAAGCGACAAAAAAATAATAAAACCTACAACTCAAATGGTCTCTCGCTCCATTTAAAGTTTGTCCCTATTTTAATTTCTGCCTTAAACGTCTTAACGACGCCAACAAGTGTCTACGTGCAATAAAAAAAGGAAGGACATCCCATTGCCACGGTAACGCGGGGTCTCGATTATTATTGTTGTGGAATTATGTAGTCATGGAAACAGAAAATTTTCTTCTTTGGCAATTCTAAAATAGAATGCTCCAACACACCCTATCTCCTTCTAAACTTCTAATTCGTAAAAACATATAAACGATATCACGCGATAAGAATATTCAAGAATTATCCTGAGGAACATTTCAATACTTCTATGCTGGCCTTCCTGTTTTGTGTTTTTCAAAAGTATTTACGTATCCCAACAGTAACACAATTTGATAATGTGAGTGAGTGAGTGAGAATTTTCAAGTATTTATTCATACTGATAGTTTGTTCTTATCTTACTGGTTTTCGCTCAGCTATGAAATACGCCCAAAATTCGAAATATACCAGTGATGTTATCCGCAATATTTCCAAATAAGAGAACTCTACTATTTTTGAAAACCGCATGATAAGGAGTAAATTCGTGGAAAGGAAAGAGAGAGGGGGGAACAAGGAAAGCGAGTAAACTAAATATTCGAAGAAGTTACCTCGTGGAAGGTCATAATAAAGGAATTAAACTTCTTGTACTCTTCCATAGCGTATAGAGTTTGGCGAAACCTTTCGCTATCGAGCCACCATCACCAGACGATGATACTTTTCCAATTCATCAATATATACAAGAAAAAAAGTGGGAAAGGGAGGGAGACGTTAGGGTAAGGGGAATGGTCAAGGTGCAAAGACTTTCCCCAATTTTGTAGTTTAAAGGAAACTACAAATTTTTCCTCTTTCTGTGAAAAAGGAAAGTAAAAAGTTGTATACCCTCTTTTTCCACTAGTTTTGCTGATTTTTACAATTCATAATTACGCTTTTTTCCATTTTTTCGATATTTTGCATAATATGTATGCATATTCTGCAAAATGATAGTTATATATATANTTAACGCATAAATCACGACATATTAAATTAAATTTTGAGACACTGAGATATATATATATATATATATATATTTCATTATATTTACCGGTACATACCTACTATCAATATATACTAACAATATGTAGTAACTGCTACTTTATATAGTACCCGCTACTACTCCTACAGAATAAATGTAAGGTGAGCGAACAAGCTAATAGGTCAGCATTACAAATTCTTTTCGAAGACAGCTCCTGAGCACCGCGATCCGAAGCGGTTGTCTTCCTCTTTAATCGGCTCCAATTCCGTTGATGGGGAGGCCTAAACAAATATTTTTCGTACTTCTTCATTTAAATACCGCCCACATGAAACATCTCGGACATTCCTTCTTGTAACTTTAACGGACTTATTTCTTGGGATTGAGACAATTTGAGAGTGGAAGTCGGTACACCCGCTGCGGCAAAGGAGGCCTCCGTTTGAGAAAACGTCTAGGCGCCAAGGTATTTGACGGGGGGAAGAACCAAGGGCTGTTAGCCGTCATCCATTGTGACGAACTGAAGGGCGCCCACAGCGCACCTGTCTCAAAGGAAAAGAGCTTCCCCCGGTAGCCTAACTGGTGAAAGAAATGCTAAGCCTTTGTCGGTCCAAAACAATCCCCATACAACGAACCGAGCTCAAGACAAATTCTACCTATCACTCCACTCTCACTTCGAGACTGACCATTCAAGACATGACCTTCTCAGGCATCCGAAGATGCAGGATGAAGGAAATAATTTATTCGGTGGAAAACTATTTTATGGCATGATTTCTAATTTTTTATATAAGTAAACAATTCTACCTCGCTTTCTAGCCCGTAGAACCATCTTGATTTGTGTCATAATCGCCCCTAATGAATTTGCGTGCTGTAAATAACATGAAACACATTACACTGCCATTGTATTTCATTTCCTTTCCTATTTTCCCGACCTCAAGCACTATTTAAGCCGCATATACATGTTTTTTCAGGACGATTCACAATTCCCACGCATTTATAGAATCAGGTCAAACTTATTTCTGGTGTCCAATCGGTTAGATAGTCCAAACGATAATGTTTAGGACTCTCAACGTTTGGTAATACTACTGCTAACATCATGAAATCACCTTATAACAAACTAAAGAGAGGAATACTCTTTTCTAAATTATTGAAAATTTCATCTGCCGACACTGAATAAACCAATTTCTTCTTCCATAGCATATTCCTAATACAACCGAATATTGCAAAAGTTTTCTTCAGATTACATTCATTCTTACCTGTCATGGAAATTAACTCATCGTTGCCACTCCTAACATCAAAATTTACATTACTCTTGCAAAAAGATTAATTTTTTCCAGTCGGATTCATGACATGTACGCCAACTTCCTCCACATTATATTGCAACTTGGTTTAAGGATATTACATTTCTCTGATAATTCCAGTGTAAGTGCTGAATTCTATGATGCTAAGGATGGCTAGAATAAAGAAGTTAAAGTAAGTATAAGTAAGAATAATCTTTAGAAAATAATATTCCCTTGAAACGCTACCGCGGTCCGATTCCAATTTCCACCACCTCTCCTTTAGTAATTTACTAATTGTGGTTGATAGATTAACGCAAAATTATCATGATGAGTCTCACCTGTTGATAGTACTTGGATACAGCGGTGGAACTTCACTTTCTTAGGCCATAAGATTTTAAATAGTAACTAAACCTATAATACCGAATGAAAACGCATTATAAATCATTACAGTACAAAGCTGACCAGTATATTTTTTGTATGCACATGAAATGAAAAACATTACAATAATTCCAATGCGTAGCTGAAAATCTTTGGGATTTTAAATGCATTATAAGGATAAGGAATTATTGCTGGTCAAATAAATTATGCTTTATGATAAATTTTCTCGGATACATAACTGAACATATTACTAAAGATGGAAAATTCATTTGAAATCTTTCCTACCCCTAGCTAGCAGGTAACTGGACATTCGCGCTCTACAAAGTAAACAAATTCGATAGCTCGATATCGATCGAGTTATCAATATTGATAATTGCAGATGAGCATCACCGATGAGACTAATGGGATATCAAAATAATGCGTGGTTGACGTTCACTTCAATCAGCTGTGTAATAAATGATTCGCTATAATTGCTAATATTTAAGTTATTGTTATTATTTGAATTTCTATAACAACGGATAATGATGCACAAAATCTGTGATTTATTACGACATTACTTGCGAAACGCGTCAAGAAATGTTTCGATTTCATTAACGACAATAGTTTTGTGACCTTTCAGCTAATCGTCATCAAGTTAAAAACTGTTACGTTAAAATTTAATTTCTAGTTTCGTTAAAATCTTGCCTTGGACGATCAGCACAATTAGAGAATATAATCTATCGAAGAGGTAAAGCCATAGATGTGACAGTTCGATTTAAATCTGGATACACTTGGCTTGAATCATGGGTGGTGGCAACAACGTAGAGTGAATGTGGCCACCCAACTCGGAGTGAGAAAGTCAGAGAATGAGGAAGGGGTGAATAGTGGCGGCGCCCTTTTCTAAAAGGAGGAGATCCCGATCGAGAAGATTCGCGGGCAAGGAGGAAAGGGCATCCATCTTCAGCTGTCAAGAGGGGCGGCGGTGGTAGGGTCTGAGGAAGGACCACATTGGTCTTAGAAATAAGTGCAAAGGAAAGAGAGGAGAGAATGGAAGATGATGAAGGTTACAGAACGATCTGACGTGATTGTGAGTCTAACTATAATGGAATTAAAAGAGAATTGATTAACAAGAAATCTAGGAACTAAGTATTTGAAAATGTTTAAATACACCCAGTATCTCATTAGTCACTAATATCCATGTTTAATGCTAAGAAATCATGACAAAAATTCATTATATTTCATCTTTATTAACAGAATTAAATTCATCAGTAACATAATTGCTTACACAAATGTTTGACTAGCATCATTAATGAAACAAACTGCTTACTTAATTATGATAATGAAATCAATTGATTCTTAACCATTAACAGTCCTTTTCAGCTAGGTGTTTAAATTTTGATGATATTTCCTATTCCACAAAATTTTATTCCAAGCTAATACAGAAAATGATTCTACTATTTCTGATAAAACAAGTAACCCAAACAACAACATATAAACTCTTAACGCATAAATCACGACATATTAAATTAAATTTTGAGACACTGAGGCCTTCACATGTACAAGATTATATTCATAATTAAATATATAACATTTTATAGGCCATAGATTTCAGTTTGCTTTAGTTGTCAAACATAAAGACAATTTTTAGGCAATATACCAGCCATTCCCAAAATGCACATTTTAGCCTCTTTAGTAAGTTTCATTTATGCTAAGACATGACATAACTTTCCTTGCCAAATTTTATACCACTAATGCATAGCATTGTTGGAAACTCTAATGAGCTGCAAATTTAAGATAAACTAAATAATAATAAACCATAAACTATTCCCAGATTTCGTATACACAACACAAAATAAAAATAGGTCACAGGGAAGTTACAGAAGAAATGAAAAAAGTAAGTTTAAGAAAGTCATAGAACAGAACCTAAATTCACCGAACAACATATTTAAAAAGACCTCAAAAATAAATCAGGAAAATATGTTAGGAGACTAGGTTGAAGGGAAATTGTGACCAGTCATTTCATGTCCTCAAAATTACATCCATGGGTTTCTCATTAAAGAAAATAGTTTACGGCAAAAGTCAAGAAATGGAACTCAGAAACGCAGAACTGTTCTCCTAATGCCAAAGCACCTAAATATTAACAGGAGTTCATGAATGATATGACATTTTCAAACATTAACATCAATGTTTCCAGGGCTGGCCAAGAGGGAGGTTCCATGAATGCCTAGCATATGAGCCTTCACATTAATAGGGCCACATTTAAAAAAGGTAATTCAGTTATTTTGCATAGAGCAAACAATATATCAGTAAAAATGCTTCAAGTCGGATGTCACACTTCAATTATTTACAATTACTTATCCCATGGGCAGAAGCAGCATTAAAAGGGAACATACAAAATTCACTCCCTTCTGTAGGTAACCAGCCCTGAATATTTCACACATACTTATTCATACTGAAACTTTTTAGCATGAGCTAATCTTTTTTAATGATATGTTAACTGTAGAAATAAAATAATGGAACATGTAAATCAACTTTATGGAATGTTTGATCCTATCTTGAATGCAGTGTCTAGTTTACATTAAAAATACTAATTCATTTCAATACCATCACCATGTAAAATTAAGAAGTCACTTTCAATGCAAATACAAGGCTGAAATCAATTAAAATGCTTTGGTTTCTGCATTTGCTTAAGAGCTTAAAATACTGAAAGTGCAAATAAAATAGGATAGCATTATTGCTCAAGTAATATACATAGCATTACCAAAGTTGTCTTTCAAACAAGTATACCCCAATTTCTAAAGTCAAAAGAAAAATGTCTTTCTCCTCCCAGATATAAAAAGACAAATGTAAACAGCAGATACTTTAAAAATCAAACACACAAAGCTGTACAATATTTATCAAATTTTATAAAACACATATGCATCAACCATAATCAAAATAACCCAATCCTAGCATCATACCAAAACACTGATAGCTATCAAATCACAGAAGGATATTACCCTGATGATACACGAAATATACACTAACTCAATACTTGGGATGAAATAATAACGTAATCAACTCCTAATCAATATTCCAAAACACATTTTTGGGAAATGTTTTCAAGAGAGACTAAAAGGCATTTAAAATCAAATTTAAATACTTACTGTCTATTTCTAGACTTTAAAAATATCTATAACATCAATTTAAAACAAAAATCATTTTACATGACTTAGATTGAAGAGCAAAACTCACATGTAATTTGCCATATAATATAGTAAAACAACTATTTCCATCTAATAATACAGAATACAGCACCATTATGAATTATTTGAGCATGACATGGGAATGATTCTCAATTCATGCGCATTCTATTCTATTATGTAGGTACCTCCTGATTTTAATGAGATTGTTACTCAAAAAAGGATCAAGTAAATTACATACATGATAGCAATAATAAGAACACACGGTCTATGAATAGCACCAACTAGAATCTCCTTCATTTACTTAGCTAGAATCTCCTGGATTTATTTAACAAACACACTGATTGCACCATGCCTTTTCTAATTGCTTTTTTACAACTCAAATTGAAAACTTGGATTCTAAAAAAAAACAACAATTTTCAACAAATGCACTATCTAAAGGTATCAATCAAAACACTTATGAACTGGTTCTTCTCAATGCAACAGAAACTACAATTATCTCAACTAAGTATTTTACCATTTTTTTAACAAATTAAATATTTCAAATCCTTTTAACAACATAAAAACAAAATTATGGAATTGAGAAATCAATCTCAAGGAATAAAGTAGTCATTCAGTCTAAAATCAATTGTCATCCAATTAGGCAAGAATTTCTGTTTACTTTTAATAGATGGCCTTGAGTTCCTAACATAAACTTGTTAGTTACTCAGTACCTTTGTGAAGGAAAGCTAGGCCACAATTAGTAACAATATTTCAGAAACTTAATAAACTATGGCCATCCCCATTTACTACAGCATCTCTTAACTAAAAAAACACAAGACTTTACTGCATATCAGATCAGCATACAGTAAATTCATGGGTTAGTTATCATAAAAAAACCTGACCATCAAGAAAAGCATAGTTGATGGCCAAAAATGGTTATTTATACAAAAATTCCAAGGCAGTCCAAGTTATCAATCACAATGAGACATACTAACTTCTAAATTTGCATAGTGTGCAGTTTTCTACTTTGCACTACATCAATTACAATTTAACCTCTCATAATATGCTTTTAGGTTCAAAATTTCTGATTATTTATCCCAATGAAAGCAATTTCTTTCATATATAAAGTATACATACAGAAAATCAAAGCATATTATTACAAACATTACAGAGAATATGAAGATAATTAAGTCATGAAAATCAGATACACAAAATGGATTACACAAGAAATCTGTATATAAAAATACTAGGAAATTTAATCTGCAATGACAATAAATCTGGATGAATGTATCTATTAAGGATTTGTTTCCATTTATGAATTAGATCCTGTGTATATATTACACATGATTCTTCAGTTCAATATAATTCACTAGGATAAATTTCATAAAACCATTACAAGGATCCTAACTTCCATGAGACATGCACTCCTTTTCTGGCATTTCTAGTAATTATTTTGCATATATAGAAGTTTCCTTTCTTCAAAATAGCAAGCAGAAATGTAAAGCCATTTGTTTATAAAAATTATTATTAGTTAAACTATTATTATTTTCATAAGATTATTGTCATCATCAAGATTAAAATCAAGCTATACTAAACTCTTCATACAAGAAAGTTTTTTCCAATGTCTACATAACCAATAACTAATACCTACAATACCTTTATCTCAAATACATGATTTTGGTGCAGAAATTATGGAACTGTGCTCACCATAGAAGAAAAAACAATCAGGATGCATTTATGTACTTCATAGCCAAGAGCTTTCAAACAAACACAAAAGCATTGATGCACTGTTATGATATGATAGAATACTTTTAATACCTTGTGTCTGTTTACTTTCATGCTCCTCTTGTGTTATATATATATATATATA